>JAFFST010048397.1:0-16318 GCA_022414735.1 Noturus placidus | reverse complement strand
CCCAATCCAAAGACATGCATGGTAGACTGATTGGCGTGTCTAAAGTGTCCGTAGTGTATGAATGGGTGTGTGTATGTGATTGTGCCCTGTGATGGACTGACACCCTGTCCAGGATGTACCCCGCCTTGTGCCCGATGCGCCCTGGGATAGGCTCCAGGTTCCCCGTGACCCTGATAAAGGAGTAAGCGATAGAGGATGAATGGATATTTGATATTCTATATGCTTTTTTAAAAGTGTTTAAACTTCTGTCTTTTGTCTTTACATATTTACAAATGTAATATCAGTGGGACACAAATGGCACCTGCCTGCTAGGATTGTCTTGTAAGCATGTTTGTATCTCCAGGTCTACAATATAGTTCCCACACAAATTCCCACATACATACTTTAGAGCCAAATACATACATAAAGTCAATCATGCTGATAACGAATCATTAATCATGTGGATATCCTGATTAATTATAAGAGCTAAATAGAGAAAACCATGAGTCAGGCCCCCATTTCTTATTCCATTGGGATTCGGTGAGCTAGGTGATAAATCTCTGCTCAGCACACGCTGTGCCAGGCATGACTGTCTCCCATTCTTGGTGTTGCATAGTAACAGGGGTTTTATCATCCCGGCCGACTGTGCCGTTGATTAAACACGTCTCTTTTATCGGTCAGTGGCATTCCTTTTGTGCCGTGGTGATAGAGGCTTGTCGGAGGCCGCCTTATTTATGGCTCCAATTACTGTGTTGCCATTAGAAAGGCCTTCAGACTAACGAGCGATGCAGTGGAAGGGAGATGTGACCCTTGGAGCTGGATAGATAACTGTGAAGGCACTGTATACTGGACCACAGGGAACGATCAGCTCTCTTGTTAATGCATTGTAATGCAGAAAATATGATAAAATGCAACATAACGAGGCTGTTATTTATACAGGGATTAAGGCTGAAGTAAGCAGGGAGTATTCTGCTGCAAAGAAGCCTTTTAAGTGTGGTGCTGAGGGTAATCTGTGTTTAGAAAACAAGCACATTTAGTTCTTGACTGTTTAACATCTTAAATGTCCTCCATTGTTCTTTGATTCAGCCTGCTTCAGCACGTGTGAGTCTTTCTGGCTTTAACACAGATATCCGACACCTGCTGTGTCTGATCCTATTGGTGCACTAGAGTGAGGTCAAGATGTGGGACACGACTACCATGAGCTATTCAAATGCCATGACCCATACAGTGTGTCCTGAGTAGAGGCCCCAGAAATGTCACCTAATTGTAGTGCTGTTAAATGTCACAATGAGATCAGACCTCAGTGAGTTTAAGCAAGGGAATGGGGAAAAATATTATTACAGCTCTCCATGATTAGAAACAATACCAAATGTGGTCCATCTTAGCACAGATGAACATTGTAAGAGTGAGTTCAGTATGCAGGTATAAATTGGGTTAATTCAGCACGAAGTGTTTTTTTTTTTTTTTTTTTCTTCTTCACAAAATGGCTGAAACATGTACATACGTATGTGCAGAAGTGCATGGGTGTACTGGAGGATGGATCACAGTGAGTTAATGTCTAAATGATCTTACCAGGATCTATGCTAACTTATAAGTCACTTGCTATATCTAACACTAATGAGTGTGCCTAGCCTTTTGGCTAGATTAAAGTGGCTTTACACTGTGCAGGTTGTCACACTTTACCAGATGATGGCAATAGTCAGATTCTATGGCATACAGTGCCCTCCAATACTATTGACACCCTTGGTAAATATCCATCCATCCATCTTCAACCGCTTACTCCTTTTCAGGGTCATGGGGGAACCTGGAGTCTATCCCAGGAGGCATCGGGCACAAGGCGGGGTACACCCTGGACAGGGTGCCAGTCCATCACAGGGCACAATCACATACACATCCATACACTATGGACACTTTAGACACGCCAATCAGCCTAACATGCATGTGTTTGGACTGGGGGAGGAAACCGGAGTACCCGGAGGAAACACCCGACACACGGGGAGAACATGCAAACTCCGCACACACATGGCCCCGGCGGGACTCGAACCCTGGACCCTGGAGGTGTGAGGCGGACGCGCCAACCACTAAGCCACCGTGCGCCCCCCCTTGGTAAATATAATAATAATAATAATAATAATAATAATAATAATAATAATAAAAATAAACTTTATCTTATATCGGGCCTTTAAAGCAGCTTCTCAATGCACTTTAAACAATATGAAAATACAAAGTACACAGATATAAACACAAAATGTACAAAAACAAAATAACAGACTTGAGTAAAGAAGGCTGCGAAAAATTGTCTTTATTGTTTAACCTTTTGATCTTTTGTTTTAAAAAAATCGCAAAATACTGTGCTCTTGTGGATATCAAACAATTGCAAACACAACACAGGTTTATCCGAAAAAAAAAATCTTTGTTAAATATGGGTGTGCAGCAATTATTGGCACCGTTTTAGTCAGTACTTTGTTCTAGCTATCTTTGCCAAGATACCAGCTCGGAGTCTTCTCTTATAATGTCTGAAGAGGTTGGGGAATACATAGCAAGGGATCTGAGACCATTCCTCCATACAGAATCTCTCCAGATCCTTCACATTTCAAGGTCCATTCTAGTGGACTTTCCTCTTCAGTTCAACTCACTTATCCTTACCCACCCCAGGTTTTCTATGGGTTTCAAGTCAAAGGACTGGGATGGCCAAGGCAGGACTTTGATTCTGTGGTCAGTAAACCATGATTGTGTTGATGTATGTTTTGAATCACTGTCCTGCTGGAAGATCCAACCATGGCTCATTTTAAGCTTTCTGGCAGAGACAGTCAGGTTTTCATTTAATAGCTGTATATTTTTTATAGAGTCCATGATGCCATGTGTCCTAACAAAATGTCCAGGTCCTCTGGTAGAAAAACAACCCCAACACATTAAAGAGTCACCACCATATTTAACCATGTGGATGAGGTACTTTTCTATATGGCTACCTCTCTGTGGATGAGAGTAGAGACTTTTTCTCGAAACCCTTCCAACGAACTTGTGGTGATGTAGGTGACTTCGGATTGTAGTTTTGGAGACTTTCTGACCCAAGATGCAACTAACATCTGCAGTTCTCCAGCTGTGATTCTTGGAGATTTTTTATCCACTTGAACCGTCCTCTTCACAGTGCGTTGAGACGATATAGACACACGTCCCTGTGTTCGTGTGGCATTGTCTAAAAACATGCTAGTCGGTAGATTGGCCATGATAAATGTGAATCATCATTATTATTACTGATCCATTTTCCATATTGCTTATCCTACACAGGGTTGGGGGGACCGTGGAGCCTATCTCAGGGAACTCGGGGCACAAGGCAGGAGACATCCTGAATGGGGTGACTAATGGGGTGACCCACTATGGCCAATTTGGAAATGCCAGTCAGTCTACGACACGTGTTTGTACTGGGGGAGGAAACCGGAGTACCCAGAGGAAACCCCTGAAGCATGAGGAGAAAATGCAAACTCTGCTCACACAGGGCAGAACTGGCATTCAAATCCCAAACCCTGGAGGTGCGTGGCAAATGTGCTACCACAAAGCCACAGTGTCCCACTATTATTATTATTATTATTATTATTAGTAGTAGTAGTAGTAGTAGTAGTAGCAGTAGTAGAAATATTAGCAGTAGTAGTAGTAGTAGTAGAAATATTAGCAGTAGTATCAGTAGTAGAAGAAATATTAGCAGTTGTAGTAGTAGAAATATTAGTAGTAGTAGTAGCAGTAATGGTAGTAGTAGTAGTAGTAGAAATATTAGCAGTAGTAGTAGCAATAGTAGCAGTAGTAGTAGAAATATTAGCAGTAGTAGTAGTAGCAGTAGTAGAAATATTAGCAGTAGTAGTAGCAGTAGTAGAAATATTAGTAGTAGTAGCAGTAGTAGTAGTAGTAGCAGTAGCAGTAGAAATATTAGCAGTTGTAGTAGCAGTAGTAGCAGTAGTAGTAGAAATATTAGCAGTAGAAGTAGCAGTAGTACCAGTAGTAGTAGAAATATTAGTAGTAGTAGTAGTAGAAATATTAGCAGTAGTACCAGTAGTAGTAGAAATATTAGTAGTAGTAGTAGTAGAAATATTAGCAGTAGTAGTAGCAGTAGTAGTAGAAATATTAGTAGTAGTAGTAGTAGTAGTAGTAGTAGTAGAAATATTAGTAGTAGTAGTAGAAATATTAGCAGTAGTACCAGTAGTAGTACAAATATTAGTAGTAGTAGTAGTAGTAGAAATATTAGCAGTAGTAGTAGCAGTAGTACCAGTAGTAGTAGAAATATTAGCAGTAGTAGTAGAAATATTAGCAGTAGTAGTAGTTGTAGTAGAAATATTAGCAGTAGTAGCAGTAGTAGTAGAAATATTAGTAGTAGTAGTAGCAGCAGTAGTAGTAGAAATATTAGTAGTAGTAGCAGTAGTAGTAGTAGTAGCAGTAGTAGTAGAAATATTAGCAGTTGTAGTAGCAGTAGTAGCAGTAGTAGTAGAAATATTAGCAGTAGAAGTAGCAGTAGTACCAGTAGTAGTAGAAATATTAGTAGTAGTAGTAGTAGTAGAAATATTAGCAGTAGTAGTAGCAGTAGTACCAGTAGTAGTAGAAATATTAGTAGTAGTAGTAGAAATATTAGCAGTAGTACCAGTAGTAGTAGAAATATTAGTAGTAGTAGTAGTAGAAATATTAGCAGTAGTAGTAGCAGTAGTACCAGTAGTAGTAGAAATATTAGTAGTAGTAGTAGTAGTAGTAGAAATATTAGTAGTAGTACCAGTAGTAGTAGAAATATTAGTAGTAGTAGAAATATTAGCAGTAGTAGTAGCAGTAGTACCAGTAGTAGTAGAAATATTAGCAGTAGTAGCAGAAATATTAGTAGTAGCAGTAGTAGAAATATTAGCAGTAGCAGTAGTAGTAGTAGAAATATTAGTAGTAGTAGTAGTAGTAATAGTAGTAGTAGTAGTAGAAATATTAGTAGTAGTAGTAGAAATATTAGTAGTAGTAGTAGAAATATTAGTAGTAGTAGTAGAAATATTAGCAGTAGTAGTAGTTGTAGTAGAAATATTAGCAGTAGTAGCAGTAGCAGTAGTAGTAGAAATATTAGCAGTAGTAGTAGTTGTAGTAGAAATATTAGCAGTAGTAGTAGTAGCAGTAGTAGTAGAAATATTAGTAGTAGTAGTAGAAATATTAGCAGTAGTAGTAGAAATATTAGTAGTAGTAGTAGTAGTAGTAGTAGTAGAAATATTAGCAGTAGCAGTAGTAGTAGTAGTAGTAGTAGAAATATTAGTAGTAGTAGTAGTAGTAGTAGTAGTAGTAGTAATAGTAGAAATATTAGTAGTAGTAGTAGAAATATTAGCAGTAGCAGTAGTAGTAGTAGTAGTAGAAATATTAGCAGTAGCAGTAGTAGTAGTAGTAGTAGTAGAAATATTAGTAGTAGTAGTAGAAATATTAGCAGTAGCAGTAGTAGTAGTAGTAGTACTATTTTTATTTACCTGGGTTGTATTTGAGGTTATAAGGTGGAAAAGAAAGACAGATAGAGGGATTTTAGACAATCTGACTTGGTATGAGGTATGTTAAGTGCTACGGTGTATAGTGCTGCTACATATTGCTGTTTCAAGTCAAAATATTTGCACCAGTAATCTACCATATGCTCATAAAGAGCAGGGGCACGAGCAGTCAGAACAGTAATACATGTCTCATCCTTTCAGTTTTCAGAGCATAGCAACAGAGAGCTGAACATATTTGGTACATTAGGCTATCTTTACTAAATTAATGATCGACCGATATGGATGTGATATTCTTACAGTGGTCTGTCCTGTAAACAGTCTACCAAAAACCAGGCTTTACTAAGTGCATCTACCATCAGTTGAATTATATTATCACCATTCCTCACTTCCGTTAAATACAAACATGGATAAGTGTTTGCATTTTGATCTAATGCGATATTCAGTATTATATTCAGTGAAGACATTTGAAGGAAAAAAAAAAAACAGGGGGAAAAAAATCATTCCTTCACTCACGTTCCCATGACAACAGGCATACAGAAAGGAAGATGGAGAGTGGATTTGTTCCTAGGCAAAGGAATGCTCTGCTTTTTTGGTCCACATAGGAATAACATTCAAAGAAAATGTATTGCTCACATATAGAAAAGAAAAAAGATTGCTTCATTGCATAGATTAATGGCAAAAACATTTCCTTTCGACGCATTTTCTGCACATCAAGCCAACTCTGACTCACAGGTGCATCAGGAAGCTATGAACTGTAAGCAACCATTGCTGAAATCTGTCATGTTTCCTCTGTACACAAAGTGTCTAGTCTACTAGAGATTTTCTGTCTCTAGTGCATTTCTTACGTAACCCACATTATCACGTCATGCTTCACATATTGTGCCTCCTCTGAGACATAGAACATAAGATGAAGATTTCTCCAAGAGCTTGGCATCAGAACTCAGACGGATGCTTCCTTGATCCTACTGAAGGACACAGACATCGAGGCTATGACAATGTTATGACAGTGAATGCTACACTTTCCAAATACTACCCCCTGCTGCACTACACACATTGTCCAAGGCACGATACGGTTAACAGTAGAACTTTTTTTTCTCAGGATCATGCAGATATGCACTGTAAAACTGGATAGTTCATGGAACTCAAAAAAAATTGAGGAAACCTCAAATTACCTCAAAATTTTTAAGTTGATAAATCAATTTATTTAAGCCAAATACACTTAAATATAACAAATTTAACTCTTGTACTATACAAATTTAAAACTTTAAACTTTGTAAATTAAAAATTATTTTTGTTATATTTAGCTCAAAACATTTGAATATACATACACCGCCTATAATGTTGCTAGCAAATCGACTATCAGGAACAAATTTTTAAAATAAATAAATAAATAAATGGACTACTTGAAGAAGTTTAATAGCGTGAAATTATTCGAAAGCTTACTCGCTCTGTTGCAATATTTAATGAATGCCAATGCCAACCCATTGAAGGGCACAATCGTATATACATTCATACACTACGGACAATTTGGAAATGCCAATCAGCCTACAATGCATGTCTTTGGACTGGGAGAGGATACTGGACTACCCGGAGGAAACCCCTTATCATTATCATTATCACCCATTATCTCGGCTGTGTGGGCGGCTGTGGCTCAGTGGGTAGAGCAGGTTGTCCACTAATCCACTAATCGTAGGGTGGAATCCCGGCCCGGGTGGTCCCATGCCGAAGTGTCCTTGGGCAAGACACTGAACCCTAAGTTGCCCCCGATGGCAAGCTAGCACCTTGCATGCAGCTCTGCTACCATTGGTGTGTGAGTGTGTCTCATTTGTAAGTCGCTTTGAATAAAAGCGTCTGCTAAATGAATAAATGTAAATCTCATCACTCATAAGCAACAAACTATGTAGCTAGCTAAGGTAAGCTGTTCACTGAAGCACTACTTTCCCTCCAAAATACGTTACACCAGAACCACAGATAATCACCTGATTTTTCTCCACTCCAGCGAAGAAATACACACAGCATAAATCGGTTGCTAAATACAAATATACACTGTTTTGTTTCATCATTTTCTTCAAAATTAGCATACCCCTATATTCCCAGACTAGATGTTCTGAGCATGCAACTGAAAAACTGGGACATTTTTGAGAGAAGCATGCTGGCACAGAAATTAAAATAAGGATTTCACAGATTATCCTTAGACAGAGCAATGGTCTACTTTTTGGTTAAAGTTTTGTGGTTCATGGACACACAGCAGGGAAAGAATAGCAGGCCCTGAGCCCATTTCACGCTTCCACACACCACTAAGACAGGCTTTTTTTTCCTGGATACATTGTGTTCCAATTTAGTGAGGGGGAAAAAAATGACACCAGGTCAACAGTGGTCTATTTTGCCCTTTTTGACACCTGTCATCCCCCTCCCAGGCTGATGATTGGCATAGCCCGAGGGCCCTTAGCACATCACATCAATAAACAACTGCAACATCCGGTGTGTTGTGTCTGCGTGTGGCACTTAGAGCAAACACACTGCAGGGCTGCTTACATCAGCCTTATGGGGGAGATTATTGACTTACAGTCACCTTTTAAATGGAACTAAAAAGTGTAGGGCTGTACCTCCTGTCTTATCACAGTCAGATCTACACAGGTCATAAACAAGAAACATTGATCTAGTCAGGCCATCACTTGAATCAAAATGCTTTTTAAGCAAGTTGATTCTGTGAGATTTATATGTTTTTATGAGCAAACTACAGTACAGCAGGACACCGTGATAAATCCCTGATCCCTCATTTTCTCTTTATTTCCTTTTTTAAGTGACTAGTGTACTAAGCACTCATTATGAATTGCAATTGGTCTAATGGTTTCCATTTACACCGTTCTTATTTGTTTCTAATGATTTAAACGGTTGACGGAAACCATTCAGCCAATTTCCATGATGAAGTGCTTTTTTTTTTCAGCATAATAGTCAAGTGCAGTCATTACAGAAACATTGCATGAGTCGTCACTCAAGTCAGACAAAAACACTGGGTCTGTAATTGCAGGCGAAACAGAATTAATGATGTAACTAAGAGGTAAAGTTGGATTTGGAAGGTGGTGAAACTCACACGTTGGATTTCTGTTGTCCATCACACCGCAGGTACAAGCAGAAAACGTCCATTTTTACTGAGGGAGAGACGTTCCGGATCGTTCCACGTCATTCCGGTTCACTTTAACCCTAGTAACAGTAGAGTTGTCATGAATTTGACCCTCTCTGATTTGTTCTTAGCTATCAGTTTGCCTTTGTTTCTGTTTTAGTCCAACAGTATATCCATTCCGTCCTGTCATGTGTCTGTTAATGATTGTGTTCACGTTATTTAAAATAATAATATGTAAATGGGATACTTATATAGCGCTTTTATTCAACGTGCTTTACACTGTGTCTCATTCACACACCAATGGTAGCAGAGCTGACATGCAAGGCGCGAACTTGCCATCGGGAGCAACTTGGGGTTCAGTGTCTTGCCCAAGGACACTTCGGTATGTGGAGTCATGTGGGCCGGGAATCGAACCGCCAACCCTACGATTAGTGGATTACAACCCACTCTACCACCTGATCCACAGCTGCCCCTGTGGTTTGGGGTTTATCATAGGTAGCTGAAACTGTTTCTCCTGTCATCTGTGCTATGGCACTTTACATAAATTTAAACACACAGCAAAAGATGTCCTGCGAAAAATTGGAACATCGCATAAAACAATTGCGAATAAACCACTGTTTCCATTCCATGTGTTCAAAAGAACAAAATTAGTTTTATGCGCATTTTGGAGATTTTATTCACATCTGGTGTTTCTATCCAGCATTTAGTGTTTTTTTTTTGTCTAGATCTCAAAATTCGCATTAAAACCGTTGCTTGAGTCATGGCTACTGCTTCAAATTAGCTTTAAAGAAATCTGAATGTAGGTCCCTAATGAGCAAGCCAGAGAAGATAATGACAAGTGGCAAGGGAAAAAAAATCCCTGCGATGACGTAAAAAAGAAACTCGAACGGTAATAGACTCTAAAGTAGTCCTCTTCTAGGTGACTCAAGATAGTGGAATTATTAATCATTAAAGTAAAACAGTTCAGTATGAGTTTATTGTGAGTCCTGGGATGAGCATGGGACAGTCATTATGATTACAGCAGCAGTTCTAAATTAAAAAAAAGGGTGAGTCTCAGGCATATGCTGTTTTTGGGAGGTGAAAATCTTCAGAGAATCCATGTTGGACCATCCACAGCAGCAGAAAGTGAATCCAAAGTGCAAAGATAATAGTAAATCAAATCGTGAAGATCTCAACTATTGCTACTGTTGTTAAATCAAGTCAAGGGAACTTCACAGATGCCATTACAAGTGGGAAACTGACACAGGGACTAAACTGAGATATGAATAGTTCTGGATTGAGATCAGTAACAGCATGATGTCATACTAAAAACAGAAAGCACATGGTGCCTGTGTTCTACATGTTTGTTCCTCTGGTAAACAGCTCAGGACAAGTTGGCCATGTTTTTTGTAACCACTTTCAGCTCACACTAGCTCGCTCCTCAGCATGCTGTTTAGCCGATGCTGCAGTTGGCGGTGACAGGAGGCCAGGAGTGTGGAGCTGAGTGTGTGTGTGTGTGTGTTGAATGTGTTCTTCTGGTCTCTGCCATGCTCACAAACACTCTCACGGCTGCTGCCTTTGTGTGTGCCCTGTTGCCTGGTGATGGTGGGAGTGCAGGCAGAATGTGTGTGTGTGTGTGTGTGTGCGCGTTTGTCTACCTACATGTACATGTTTTTTGCATGCTTACACCGTTGTATGCACAACATTTTCAGAAATTATCGTCATCATTGTTAGTAATATTTAATTAGAGTGACGACTCCATGCATAATTACAAACACGAATACACTCAGATGTAAAGCACTTGTCTAGACCTTGTGATTGCTCATCCAAGATGTGGATGCATCACTGAAACACAAGTGCTTTTGAGGCCTTGTTGTGTTCCAGGAAACTTTAAATAATAATTAGTACTTTACATGAAGGTTCCCTTAACTAACATTGTTTACATTATTAGTGAATATTAACAAACCGAGAAGTTCAACATGAATTAAAAAAAAAGTCTTTAACACTTGTATTAATTGGTGTTTGAATGTTAATAAAATAAAATGCCCAATATGAAGCAATAGCTTTATTCTTACACCTCAACATTGAACTCTCAATTCTGATTGGTCAGAAGATGGTGAACAGCCGCTCTGATAGTAGCTCCAACTACAAGACGAATCACAGGTTTATATCAATGCACTCGGTCTAATGTCAGTCCGTCCAGGATGTGCACAATTTTGCGATCGCAGAAATTAACGCATAATCAAGCACACTCAATATTCTGCGGAGCTTGCAACGTTTCAAAATTACCACAGATTTTCCACAGATTTGGCCCAAGACGCATCATGTGACATCGTCACAACACGCATTCATCTAAAGCTCTCTTTGATTCACGTGCGCCAAACATGAGTACAGCTAAAAAGGTCTAATTTACCAACAAATGTTGCTGCAAAAGACAATTTTGTGTAATTGCTATTTCCCCATGCATGCATGCTATTTCCCCACCTCAAGTAAAAAAAAACACACAGAAAAATTTGCATCACAAATTTTGAAAAAAGCCGCAATTACATCCGGCATTTTTGGCCGCAACAACCACAAAAAAGCTCCACGAAATCCTGTACGGACTGATATGTTACCAACTTATACAGAACTTGTATTGTGGACTCTCCACATTAAAAAATATGTGCAATTGTTAATATGGTGAAGCTTTCAGTGAACAGATTAATGAGTTTATTGGACATTTTTGGAAGGAGTCTCCAGTGTCAGTGCTTTGTAACAGTTAGAGGTAAAGTTTCATGGCACTGCAGACTCTTCAGGATGGCGGGATTTGAGGTTTTCTAACATGTAACATGGATTTTTTGGTTATCCATCCATCCTCAATCGCTTATCCGCGGGGGTAGCAGCTCCAGCAATGAACCCCAAAGTTCCTTTTCCCGAGTCACATTAACCAGCTCTGACTCTGGGATCCCGTGGCGTTCCCAGGTCAGTGTGGAAATATAGTCTTTCCACCTAGCTCTGGGTCTTCCTCGAAGTTTCCTCCCAGTTGGATGTGCCAGGAATATCTCCCTAGGGAGGCGCCCAGGGGACATCCTTACCAGGTGCCCGAACCACCTCAACTGACTCCTTTCAACGCAAAGGAGCAGCGGCTCTACTCTGAGTTCCTCTCGGATAGCCGAGCTTCTCACCCTATCCCTAAGGGAGAGGCCAGCCACCCTCCTGAGAAAACCCATTTCGACCGCTTGTACCCGCAATCTAGTTCTTTCGGTCATTACCCAACCTTCATGACCACAGATGAGGGTAGGTACGAAAATTGCCCAGTAGATCGAGAGTTTTGCCTTCTGGCTTAACTCTCTTTTCGTCACAACGGTACGGTAAAGCACCCGCTGCTCCGATTCTCCGGCCAATTAATTTTTTGGTTAGTTAACAGAAAAAGTAACAGGGACTCTACAGAAATTGATCCATTTACACGCACATCAAAATCCATCTACGGTCTATATTCGGGTTGGAGCCATATTCTGAATACGATGTATACATGCATACAGGCATCGGAATATTCCTGTATACATGGTTGCTGTAAGTATGCAGATGTACACATGCACTTTTCATTTCCCGCTGTTATTTCCATTTGTTATAGAGTATTCTCAGTTATTAGTTTTATTACTACTTTTCCACACTAAGTTAATTAGGACTTTAACGCCATCAAAAATGTCTGACAACATCGCCTCGAAATGGGAAGGGTCAGGTAAGCATCTGTTAAGCTAGGCATCCTTCAGCAACCACAATTCCTTGCGGACTGAGCATGCGCATATATCTCCTTTCAGTAGATTTCTGAATAAGGTGTTTACATGCAACAAATTTCTGATTAAAACAGGCACATTCCAGGGGCGGGAATCAGAATTTAGGGAATCAGAATGTGGTCTTAAAGGGCGGTCATACTAGGCTTTCAGAATGCAAAATTTCCACTGACTTGTATTCGTAGACCGGAAGCGCAAGCTTCATGCAGGCTACATTTGCATTTCACTGCATTTCGAAGTTCACGTCTGGTGAACTCTGACCTGTGAATTCATATCATGTGAAGACATGTGACCAATAGAAGATTGAAAATCTAGAAAATCCAAGATTTAGGAAGCACCAGTAATATATACCGGTTGCCACCCATATTCACAGCAGTATCCAAAGAAAAAGTCTAGTGTGAGTGCTGCTTTACTCTGAATCGGGCAATTGGATTACGGTGTTTACATGACTCGTTACTAATTCGAATATCACGATTCATATCGGAATATTGATGTGCATGTAAACGTCTGTCTAGTGTATGAATGGGTGTGTGAGTGTGTGAGTGTGTATGTGATTGTGCCCTGTGATGGACTGGCACCCTGTCCAGGGTGTAACCCCGCCTTGTGCCCGATGCTCCCTGGGATAGACTCCAGGTTCCCCGTGACCCTGAAAAGGAGTAAACGGTAGAAGATGGATGGATGGATGGATGGATGTAAACGTCTGTGACTATAAAAAGATTCCTGTTCTTAAGAAGAAAAAAATACATTCAGGGAGTTCAGTTATTGGACAATAATCACTCTGGGTAGTAAAAGATCAAGCATCACATCCTCCCTATTTGATTATTTTCCTATAATGACGTGCGTTATTCATTAATTGTAGGCTGATTTGTGAGATTTGTGAAAGTGAGGCTGAATGAAATTTCTTACAGCCATTGTTACATACAGGCGCTCGTTATTTTGTTAACATTTACATATCAGTTACTGCGGTATTAATGACTTTGTTCACATTATTTATGGTGTATTTATGCTGAAATTCATGGTTTGTTACCGTTAATAAACGCACTAAATAATGTTCACGCTCTTGTGGGTCAAGGCCGCTGGTCAGAACGCCCATGAGAGAACGCAAGGTCAGCAGGCTTGAGACTAATTTAAATACCAACGCTCAGAGCTGAACAGACACACTGAAGCTCTGTAGCATGATAATTATATAACGTGAATTATCACTCGGCATCACGGTGTTGTGATGGCAACTGGGTGTAGTAAATAGACCAGCAACGTGATTTGGAGCACAATGAGGATTCAGGCCCAAAGACAACAAGAAAATTGAGTTTTTATGATAATAACTTGCTTGAATAATAATATGCAAGCCACCTCACCACTATCACCTCTACACTGAATACATTGAGGTGGAGCATCTTCATTGTTGTGCAGTCTTTCTTATTTATTTATTTATTTATTTATTTATTTATTGGAAATGATTCATTGCTGCTCTGTGAATTTGATTAATATTCATATTTATCAGGGTAAAATGAGGGCATATGTTAGGCAGAGAGTACTACATGCCTCATTAGTCTGCCTGCAGCTCACACACACTCATATACACCGCTGCGAATGTGCCATAACAAATATGTCATATTACTATTTGGGCTGAAACAAAATGGAAAAATAGAATATTTGTGCAGACCACAAGTGTGTGTGTGTGTGTGTGTGTGTGTGTGTGTGATTTTATTCAGTTTGAGGTAAATTGCTCTGCCATCACATGCCAAACCAGGAGAGAGAGAGAGCGAGAGAGCGAAAGAGAGAGAGAGAGAGAGAGAGAGAGAGAGAGAGAGAGAGAGAGAGAGAGAGAGAGAGAGAGAGAGATAGCGAGAGAGCAAAAGAGAGAGAGAGAGATAGCGAGAGAGCGAAAGAGAGAGAGAGAGATAGTGAGAGAGCGAAAGAGAGAGAGATAGTGAGAGAGAGAGAGAGAGATAGTGAGAGAGCGGGAGAGAGAGAGAGAGAGATAGTGAGAGAGCGAAAGAGAGAGAGAGAGAGAGAGAGAGAGAGATAGTGAGAGAGCGAAAGAGAAAGAGAGAGATTGAGAGAGCGAAAGAGAGAGAGAGCGAAAGAGATAGTGAGAGAGCGTAAGAGAGAGAGAGAGAGAGAGATAGAGAGAGAGCGAAAGAGAGAGATAGGGAGAGAGGGAAAGAGAGAGATAGTGAGAGAGCGAAAGAGAGAGATAGTGAGAGAGTGAAAGAGAGAGATAGAGAGATAGCGAGAGAGCGAAAGAGAGAGAGAGAGATAGTGAGAGAGCGAAAGAGAGAGAGAGAGAGAAAGAGAGAGAGATAGTGAGAGAGCGAAAGAGAGAGAGAGATAGTGAGAGAGTGAAAGAGAGAGAGAGAGAGATAGGGAGAGAGCGAAAGAGAGAGAAAGATAGTGAGAGAGCGAGTGAGAGAGCGAAAGTGAGAGAGTGAAAGAGAGAGAGAGAGAGAGAGAGAGAGAGAGATAGCGAGAGAGCGAAAGAGAGAGAGAGAGATAGTGAGAGAGCGAAAAAGAGAGAGAGATAGTGAGAGAGCGAAAAAGAGAGAGAGATAGCGAGAGAGCGAAAGAGAGAGAGAGATAGTGAGAGAGCGAAAGAGAGAGATAGTGAGAGAGCGAAAGAGAGAGATAGTGAGAGATAGCAAGAGAGCGAGAAAGAGAGAGAGAGATAGTGAGAGATAGTGAGAGATAGTGAGAGATAGTGAGAGATAGTGAGAGATAGTGAGAGATAGTGAGAGATAGTGAGAGAGATAGCGAGAGAGAGAGCGAGAGAGAGAGAGAGAGAGATAGTGAGAGAGCAAAAGAGAGAGAGAGAGATAGTGAGAGAGCAAAAGAGAGAGAGAGAGATAGTGAGAGAGCGAAAGAGAGAGAGAGAGATAGTGAGAGAGCGAAAGAGAGAGAGAGATAGTGAGAGAGCGAAAGAGAGAGATAGTGAGAGAGCGAAAGAGAGAGATAGTGAGAGAGCGAAAGAGAGAGATAGTGAGAGAGCGAAAGAGAGAGAGAGAGATAGTGAGAGAGCGAAAGAGAGAGAGAGATAGTGAGAGAGCAAAAGAGAGAGAAAGATAGTGAGAGAGCGAAAGTGAGAGAGTGAAAGAGAGAGAGAGAGAGAGATAGTGAGAGAGATAGCGAGAGAGCGAGAAAGAGAGAGAGAGAGATAGTGAGAGATAGTGAGAGATAGTGAGAGATAGCGAGAGATAGCGAGAGATAGCGAGAGATAGCGAGAGATAGCGAGAGATAGCGAGAGAGCGAGAAAGAGAGAGATAGTGAGAGAGCGAAAGAGAGAGAGAGAGAGCAAAAGAGAGAGAGAGAGTGAGAGAGCAAAAGAGAGAGAGAGAGAGATAGTGAGAGAGCGAAAGAGAGAGAGAGATAGTGAGAGAGCGAAAGAGAGAGAGAGATAGTGAGAGAGCGAAAGAGAGAGAGAGATAGTGAGAGAGCGAAAGTGAGAGAGTGAAAGAGAGAGAGAGAGAGAGAGAGAGAGAGAGAGAGAGAGAGAGCGAAAGAGAGAGAGAGAGATAGAGAGAGAGCGAAAGAGAGAGAGATAGTGAGAGAGCGAAAGAGAGAGAGATAGTGAGAGAGCAAAAGAGAGAGAGATAGTGAGAGAGCAAAAGAGAGAGAAAGATAGTGAGAGCGAAAGAGAGAGAGATAGTGAGAGAGCGAAAGAGAGAGCGAGAGAGCAAAAGAGAGAGAGAGAGATAGCGAGAGAGCGAAAGAGAGAGATAGCGAGAGAGAGAAAGAGAGAGATAGTGAGAGAGCGAAAGAGAGAGAGAGAGAGCAAAGAGAGAGAGAGATAGTGAGAGAGCAAAAGAGAGAGAGAGAGATAGTGAGAGAGCAAAAGAGAGAGAGAGAGATAGTGAGAGAGCGAAAGAGAGAGAGAGATAGCGAGAGAGCGAAAGAGAGAGAGAGAGATAGTGAGAGAGCGAAAGAGAGAGAGAGAGAGAGAGAGAGAGAGAGAGATAGTGAGAGAGAGAGAGAGAGAGAAA
>JAFFST010048396.1:108224-135380 GCA_022414735.1 Noturus placidus | reverse complement strand
ATAATACGATTACATATCTACTGTAAATTCAAAATCTTCAATCTTCGAAATTTTCCCATCTCGTAGCTCGAACCTCAGCTCGTTGGTCGAGCAGAAATTTGCCCCGTGTTCCATCTCGTAGGTCGAAAATCTCGTAGGTGGAGCTGCTCGTAGGTAGAGGTACCACTGTATTATAAATAACGGTAAACAGTAGGGCTGCATGATTATGGCTAAAATGATCATTACAATTATTTTGATCAATATTGAGATCACGATTATTAATTGATTTTATAGACATGTTTTAATTGCACCTTCACATTTAAATAAACGGATCGCTGCTGTCACCTCCATGTTGTGCTACATTCCTGCTAATGTACAAATCTTTGCATCAAATTAGACTGGTCCTTAAAATGCATCATCTCATAGAAGCAAAATATAAATAAAATTGTACCCAAAATATAGGACAAGAAAAAATAAATATGCCCTCAACCAAATGAAAATATGCAATCAAATATAACAATATGCAACCAAATAAAAACAATTCATGCATATGCAGAAAAGGCAACAACAGTGTTTACAGGAGGAGATACATAACCAATTCACGGTGCGGGGACGATGTCATTTTGTACCGGAACACGGAGGTTATCATCATACCGGTTCTCTCGACAAAAACCCAATAGGATTTTCCCATAGGTTTTTGGATTATTACAAAAAAATAAGCTCTGTGATCAACAAAACTTTACAATACTAACACGTTTTGTCCATCAAGATAATTTTCACAAATGAACACAATTTTTATGACATTTGAAACCTAAATACAATCACCAGAAATAAACAGCTAACCATATGACATAAGCGGACGGTCACACGACTTTGTCACCATCACCAAGCTTCTGACAACTTTTCCAAACTTGATTTAAAAACATTTTCCATAATACAGATTTTCTCTGTGGATGAATCTTCATCCAAGTTTTATTTTTAATTTTTTTTTTTGCTTGCTGGACCAGTTTATCTGCAAAGTTTTTTTCTGTTTAATGTTTAATGTCCCCAAAAATGTATTGTGCAACATCTCTGCTTTTTAAATTAGTCTCACATACAATTTGTGCAGTTTCATAAGGACATTGGTTGGTAATTTTACTTAGCATCTTGGAGAATATGCAGCAGTTCTTCTCTACACTTTGACTGTGTTACATAATATGTTACTTAGGTTACTGACATAAAAACATTTTTATGTACCATTTAAGCTTTGTTTGGAAATCTACAATGTTTTGTGCTGACTCAATAATGCAGAAATCATAAAATAAACATTTTATACAAAATTGGTATTATAAGGGTGCCTAAGTCTTTTATATTTATATTTATAACTTTGGATAAAAGCATGGTGTCTGCTCCATCACTACGACCTGTGGCATATAAGTGTTTGTTTTAGAGTTTAAACTTGTTTTAAACCTGTTTAATATTTTACTTTAATCCACCATAACTGTCTTTCTTCCTTAGGAGCAGATGAGGCTGAGCCTAGTTCAGATACCCGAGACCAGCGGATGGACTTTTTCATGAAGCAGGAGGAAGCACTAGCTGGCGAACCAGGCTTCCATGGCTCCTCATTGGCCAGTGACAGGGAGGAGGTGGTGGGAGAAAGTCAGGAGCAAGTTGGTTCTGTGACCAATTTGCGTGCGGCTCTAATGAGCAAGAACAGCCTGCTGTCTCTTGGGACAGAGATGTTTAGTGAAGAAAATACCCTGCTGTTTGACTACTTGCCCAAAGGAGGACATTCACTCTCCCGTAAGTTGTGGCTTATTATTTTGCTGTACATCAGACACCTTGGAGTCTGCACACTCCTATAGGCCCAAACGGTCCATGGATTCCTGTAGGGTCATCAAGACTTCCCCATAATTGTGCTCATATAAGCTCATTACATTGCTTAATAGTCAGTATAGACACTTAAATAAGCTTATCTAGAATACAGATTTAAAGTGGTGACTCTTAGATATATTTCCATATGTTTACAGAAATTCCCATTATGCCCATATAGTTGTTGTGCAGATGGTTTGGTCATCTATCAGTGTGTTAGATTGTGTTGTGACCTTAGGCGTAGGCATAGTTTTGTAGAGTCTATGGTAGACATAATTGTGGTCTGAGAGTAGTTGGTTATTGTGTGAAAAGTGAGACACTGCACCATGTCACTTGTCTCTTTCACCTTATTCATGGTTGGCTCTTTAGGACTTATGTACAAATAGTCACGTTCTGCACTGCATGGATTGTCTTGCGTCGTTTTGTTTATCTTTTTACATCACAGTCGTCTAGCCCTGGGTTCTTGTAAGTCTTGTGTTATATTTTGTTTGTACCTCATTAAAACATTTTATAGTAGATTCTGCACTTACATTTCCTCATATTTACATCTAGATGTGTTAAACAAAGTAAACATGGCACCTTTTTGTTTTAACCCATTTTCAAGTGATCAAAAATTTTGATTCTATTCTATTTGGCTATAACATCAACCTGCCTAAGGACTACAGGTGAAAATTAGCCAATTTGGCTAAATTTGGCACATTTTTCCTTTTTTTGTATTATTAATATGTATTGTCCCTGATTAAATAAATAAAAAATAATAAAAATAAAAATTCTTTAAAAATAAATAAATAAATAAATAAATGGAACATGTGACTGAGAGGTGTTTCCTGCTGCCCAGTTGTACCCTGTTAAATTGATTGTTTAAAGAATTAATAGCTCTGAGTATATATTCTTGGTTTGGGACCTAGGGTTCAACTGTGAAGAATACATATGTTGTTAAAAAGCCGAAACCGAATATAATGAAAAACTTGGCCGAAGGCCGACTACCGAACCCGTTTTTTTTTTTTTCGCGTTTTTTCCATTTATTTTGGATTTTTTTTTTACCATTGCATAAATAAAATAGTCAAAATGTGCTTTTTACTATTTTGTCTTGCTTTTCAAAATTACAATTTACAAAAACTACAATTTAAAAATATTTATTTAACATTGAACATTTTTTTTTCATTCCACCAGGCATAGGCTACCAACAAGGCACAATATAACTTTAAATAAATAAATGAGTAAAATTTTACGTGGTTATCTTTAAGCCCCCCTTGAATAGTCTATGTTGGGCCTATAACTGACTGCTGAAAGAATGTAACACTCTGTAGCCTACATCAAAAACGTGCATTAAAAAGTGAATAAAAAATGCATTGACAAGAGTGCAAAAAATGGTTATATTCGGTTCTATACGGCTGATTATATTATATAATAAATATATTATATTATTTATATTAAATAAATACGTCTTTACCTGCTTCCATACTCTACTCCCTTATGTCTCGCGACGTGACAGAATACTCCAGAACAGAAACAAAACCAACGCTTTTATGGCTTGCTCCCGTTTCATCAAGGGGAATAATGCACACTTTCTGGGTGAAGTGCCTAGGGGTGTAGCACGCGATGGCAGCCTTGAGAGGCTGTGCATGGTAATGCCTATATTAAGCAGCTCGACTCACGATTCGCGCTCTTCTCGGAAGCTGAAGCGAGTTGGGTTTTAGAGCCTCACGGAGTCTCAGGTTCGGGGGATCTCTTATGGATCCGGAAGAAGCCGGAAGGAGCCGGAGACGAACACTGCTCTCTCTTGCTCTGTCTTCCGGATTCAGCTCTCCGCTGGATTTTGGAGCTCGCGTCGCGACTCCTCCTTCCGCTATAGAAAGCCAAAAGGGAAAAAAACACACACAAAAATAATATTAATAATTCCTCTCTGACTCTGAGGAGCCAGAAGGGTGTACTAAAAACTGAGAGCAGCGTATAAAGAGCTGCTTGAAGTAAATCCATCACTTTGCAGAAACTCCCCTTTCTTCCAGAAGTGCATGACAAAATAACAGGCTTATGGGGTAAAACCACGCCTAAGCTGTATTTATAACCCCACGATGTTGGATTATTCGGCCATTGTGGGGAATGAACAGCATGGCTATTTAGCTATGCTGAAGGTGGAGGAGGTGCTTGCGAGCTACCTCTCTCCATCGACGGCAGGTAATTATGGAGGCCTGCTTTGCCATCCAAGCCCCTGTGTAAGGCCACGGTGGCATTGATGGGCAAGGCCTATGTGGTAGTAGTCTTTCTTGTGGGTCACTGCAGACAATGACAGTGTTGTAGGCCTACCAAGCAGACCTGCTGAGTGAGCTTGACATATGGCGGAATTCAGCCAGTTCCTTCCCTGATGTCTCGAGTTCTCTCGGGCATCCACGAGTGGAGCTAGGGCCAGCATTAGTGCGAGGGAGACCCAGAAGGCGTCTACTACTAGGCCTTCTGGGTCTAGAATGGTTGTTAAGGCCAAGCAGGCAAAGAAGAGTAGCCATAAGAGGCCGTGGCTGGACGTATCAGGGGACATGGGTTCTTAGGGCAGTTAGCCCCAAGTGCTACAGTATGGCCTAGTCAAGGCGGTCCCAAATTTTCAGTGTTCTCTGGTCAGCGAGCTGTCACAGGGCAGCAAAAATCTGATGCTTTCCCTCCAATAGAATGTGGAATAGTAAACTTCACTAAAAGACCGTCTGGCAGTGTGGAAACTACTGCTAAATGTGTCTCCATGGGCTCTGTCTACTGTAGAAAAAAAAGGGTTACCGGGTCCAGTTTACAGCTCGACCCCCAAGGTTCAGAGATGTGCTCACCACAATAGTCAGCACAGACCAGAGTCCGACGTTAGCGCAGGAAGTAAGATTATTCTTGGACAAAGGGGCCATCAAACATGTACCCCGTTCCCTGAGGGAGGGAGGTTTTTACAGCCGTTATTTCCTGGTCCACAAAAAAATAGGAGTATACAGCCAATTTTAGATCTGTGTCATCTGAACTGTAATCTTCAGACATACAGGTTCAAAATGCTGACGCCCAAACTTATCGTACCACAGATTCAGTTTGAGGACTGGTTTGTGACGATAGATCTAAAAGATTCATATTTCCACATAGAAATATCGCTAGCTTTATCCCCTCACACCCTCACAATGTGCATAGATGTCACTCTAGTTCTATTGTGACTCCAGGGCATCCGTGTACTAAACTACCTGGATGACTGGGTAATTCTAGCACAATCCAGGGAACTGGTGATTCAACATCGAGATATTGTTTTTGCCCACAGGCTTAGGGCTCTTATTGCACCTCAGAAAAGTATGCTTTCTCCTGTGCCGTGGACAACTTTTCTAGGGGTTATAAGGATTCTACTACGATGAGGGCATTTCTATCCCCAACATGCATAGGGTCAATCCTATCAACATTGAGCAAGATAAAGCTGGATTGTGGGAGACTATTGGTGCTTATGGGCCTATTGCACAGGAGACCATTCAGTGGTGGCTGAGAAGTTGGGGGTTTCGTCCAAGGAGGAAACCTCTGAGAATAATCAATGTCACGTGGTGAGGCCTACGTGAGAATTTGAGTGTCCCCGTTTTCTAGCCTTGGGTCACACTCCAGGGGTGTCTCCTTAGCGCAAGATGGTAATGACAGACACCTCCCTCACCTCCCTCAAATGGTATCCGGTGCGGCCCTCATCTGTAGCGGCATATAACTTGCCAATAAATGTGGGCCATATTTCTAGCTCTGAAATACCTTCTTCCTCAAATGAGAGGTCACCATGTGTTTACAGACAACACACTGGTGGTCTTATATATTGACCACCAGGGAGGATTATGTTTGTGCCCCTTGTTCAGGCAGGCACAACTAATTCTTCTCTGGGCAGAAGGAAAGTTTGTCAGTAAATGCGATGTACATTCTGGGAATATGGGGCAGACATCCAGTTGAGGCAGGGGCTGAGGCCCAGGAATTGTTGGCTCCATCCACAAGTGGTGGAGTCCATATGGTGAGGTTTGGCCAAGCGGGACTGCAGGTGTTCACCTCCAAGGAGAGAACACTCAGGCTACTGTTGTTTGCCCCCACTCCTCACACCCAATTAGAGCTGGGCGCCATGGTGCACATGTGTCTGAGGTCACATCTGTACACTTTTCCCCCATCGCTCTGCTCCTACAGGTTCTAGCAAGAGTTCACCAAGACAGTCTATGTCTGTTCCTAGGCCGCTACCATTATTATTGTTGGCCAGCTCAAATATGGTTCTCAGAGATAATATCCCTGCTAGATGGCACTCCTTGGGAGATTCCCATCCACAGTGGTCCACTGTAGACCCAGTGAACTGCACAATAGCTACAGTCCTGGAGTTCTTACAAGAACATTTCTCAGCATGGTGGGCTCCTTCTACAATCAGGGTTTATGTGGTTGCCATTTCAGCAAGTCATGCCCCTGTTGATGGAGCCTCTGTGGGGCAACATCCTCTAACTTCGAGGTTCATGCGTGGTGTCAGGCAGATCAGGCTAATCTGCAGGCCGCGCATACCTTCCTGGGACCTTTCTGTGGTCCTGGAAGGTCTGTCAGGGGGCCCCATTTGAGCCCTTACAGTCAGCCTCTGAGAAGCTTCTGACTCTAAAGGTAGGTCTTCTGCTGGCCATGACATCTATCAAGCGAGTAGTAGATCTACAAGCTCTCTTTGTTGCCCCTTCCTGCCTTGACTCTGCCCCAGGATTAGCCAAGGCCTTTCTGTATCCTATCCCGGATTATATTCCTAAAGTGCCTACATCGGCTGCCCACACTGTGGTGTTGCAGGCCTTCTGCCCTCCTCCATTCCCCACAACAGAACAAGAGAGAATGCACCTGTTGTGTCCAGTAAGGGCTCTCTGTACTTACGTCCACCGCTCCGGCCAGTGGCGTAAGTTGGAGCAGCTGCTGGTCTGCTTTGGTGGCAACAGTAGAGGTGATTCTGTGTCAAAGCAGTGTGATGCTGTGTCATCTCTAATTGGATAGTGGAAACAATCTCTATTGCTTATGAGGCACATGGTCTCGCTGCGCCTCTGGGCATAAGGGCTCATTCCACTAGGGCGGTCGCCTCCGCGAAGGCTTTGTCCAAAGTGGTATCCTTACAGGATGTGTGTGCTGTGGCAGGGTGGTCTATGCCACACACATTCATTCATTATTACAACCTGGATATTCATTCCACCCCGGGCTCGAGTGTCTTGCAGTGACCCTTGGGCTTGGGTCAATTTTGAACAGGCCGTACCCTTGGTATAACTGAGTGGGTATTCTCGTTCCCATTGTCTTATGCTAAACACAATGTGAAATTTCCCTTGCGTAGCTTTGTCATACCAGTGCAGGCCTGGGAATTGCGTCTTCACTTTGGATAATAGAGGCTGATGGCATGGTTCACAGGTGCCATATTTATATCATGCGACGTGCTTAATTGCCACATCACCTGATCATGGCAGGCCTTTAAATAGGTATGATTTTACACAAGATTCAGATGCCGGTCGCGCGCGAGAGGTGCTTCCATAGTGTTATGCTAAACGTAACGTCTTGTTCCCTTCTCAGGGAATAGGGTTACATGCGTTACCCAGACGTTTTATTAAAGAACATGGATCTAACAGAGTCTGATCTTCACAACACGTTTGTGTTAGTGTTTCATAGCATAAGCAAAGGAGATTACTGATGATCTCAGAAAAAGTTGTTGACTCTTTTGATCAGTCTGGAAAAGGGTACTAAACCATCTCTAAAGAGTTTGGACACCACCAATCCACAGTCAGACAGATTGTGTACAAATGGAGGAAATTCAAGACTATTGTTACCCTCCGCAGGAGTGCTTGACCAACAAAGATGTTGACCAAGAGCAACACGTTTAACAGTCTGTGTTGTCCCAAAGGAACCCAGGATAACGTCTACGCAACTAAAGGCCTCTCTTACATTGGCTAATGTTAATGTTCATGACCCACCATCATGAAAACACTGAACAACAATAGTGTGCATGGCAGGGTTGCAAGGTCAAAGCCACTGCTGTCCAAAAACAACATTACTGCCCTTTTGCAGTTTGCTAACAATCATGACAAGCCAGAAGGCTATTGGAAAAATGTTTTGTGGACGGACAAAAATATAATTTTTGGTAAATAGAAAGCGTTATGTTTGGAGAAAGGAACACTGCATTCCATCATAAGAACTTTATCCCATTTGTGAAATATGGTGGAGGTAGTATCCTGGGAAACTGATGGAGTGCCTACTCTGGGTAGGGAATTAGTACTTAACCCAAGTGAATGAGTTCAAGTACCTCACGGTCTTGTTCATGAATGAGGGGACATTGGAGCAGGAGATTGGGCGGAGAATCGGAGCTGCGGAAGCGGTATTGCAATTGCTTTACCGTACCATTGTGATGAAAAGAGAGCTAAGCAGGAAGGCAAAGCTCTCGATCTACTGGGCAATTTTTGTTCCTACCCTCACCTATGGTCATGAAGGCTGGGTAGCGACCGAAAGAACTAGATCACGGGTACAAGCAGCTGAAATGGGTTTTCTCAGGAGGGTGGCTGGCTTCTCCCTTAGAAATAGGGTGAGAAGCTCGGCTATCCGAGAGGAACTCAGAGTAGAGCCGCTGCTCCTTTGCGTTGAAAGGATCCAGTTGAGGTGGTTGGGGCACTTGGAAAGGATGCCCCATGGGCGCCTCCCTAAGGAGGTGGGCCAAGCACATCTAGCTGGGAGGAGACCTTGGGGAAGACCCAGGACTAGGTGGAGAGATTATATCTCCACATCGGCCTGGGAAAGCCTCAGGATCCCCCAGTGAGAGCTGGTTGATGTGGCTCGGGAAAGGGAAGTTCGGTGTCCCCTGCTGGAGCTGCTGCCCCGCGACCCGATTATGGATAAGCGGTTGAGGATGGATGGATGGATGGATGGATGGATGGTAGTATCCTGGTATGGGCCTGTTTTGCTGAATCTGGGCCAAGACTTGCCAAGGAACAATGAATGATGGAACAATGAATTCTGCATTATGCCAGTGAATTCTAAAGGAAAATGGCAGGACATCTGTCCATGATCTGAATCTCAAGAGAAAGTGGGGCATGCACAACACAAGTCATTCTACCATAGAATGGTTAAAGAAGAATAAAGTTGATGTTTTGGAATGGCCAAGTGAAAGTCCTGACTTTAATCTTATAGAAATGTGGTGGAGGGGCCTGATGCAAGCAGTTCATGTGAGGCAACCCACCAATATCCTAGAGTTTAAGATGCTCTGTACTAAGGAATGGGCTAAAAGTCCTCCAAGCTGATGTGCAGATCAACAGTTATCGGAAATATTTAGTTGCAGTTATTGATGCACAAGGGGGTCAGACCAGATACTAAAAGCAAAGGTTCACATACTTTTGCCACTCACAGATATGTAATAATGGATAATTTTTCTCAATAAATAAATGGCTAAGTATGATATTTTTGTTTCATTTGTTTAATTAGGTTCTCTTTCTCTACTTTTAGGACTTGTGAGAAAATCTGATGTTTTAGTCATATTTATGCAGAAATGTAGAAACTTCACAAACTTTCAAGCACCACTGTGTGTGTATATTAAGGTTGTCATAATACCATAAACATATCTTATGATACTATAACAGTGAAAGTATCACGATACTAAGTAGTATCACGATACCATACAATATTGTGTTAATTCATAATTCAAATCTACAAAATGAACCAAATTTTCAGAAATACATAGACAAACAGACAAACCTGGTTATTGGAAAAACTCAAGAACAATCATACAATTGGCAAGCAACTAATTCAATGTACCACATATTTAATCTATTGTTCCTTAGCCCAATGAAATCCTGCAAATTGAAATTGTCCTCAGAGTATTAAGAATGAACACAACATTAGGAATAAATAACTGAATTTGAAAATAAACTCGCTTATGAGCAAACATGAAACACAATCAAACAGGACTTTTCAAGCACTATTTTTTTTCAAGGATTATACAAGAGGACATTCAAACATATTCTTTAATTCTTCTTTTTAATATTCTTAATTCTTCCTTTACATCTGCCAACAACTGATGTAATTTTGGATATATGTAAAATGAACACTCAGAGAAAGTGAATGAATGTATTGCTCCTGTCTGCCAATCACTGAACAGAACTGCAGCAGAGAGAGGTATGTCTGAGGCAGGAAAGCAGAACCTTATGCTTGTGGGGCAGTACTGGCAACTCTCTTCTACAGAAAATAGTTAAGGGTTCCCCAAAAACTTGCTAGATTTGTTACTATATGCGTTTTTGAGGTAAAAGGAGTCTGAAAATTGGACTAGAGCTGTTTCTGTCAAAATGTCATATTTTGAGTGAAAGGATCATATTCGTGTTCTATCGAAAATAAATACTTTAAAGTTATTTAGAGATTTCGTATTTATTGACTTAATTTTGAATTTATAATTCAAGCACTTTTTAAGCACCACTATATAGTAAATGGCTAAAAATGTCTATTTTCAAGGTTTAAATAGCCAAATTCAACACCAGTGTTGTGTAAATTACTCAAAAAAGTAATCCACTACATGTTACTAATTACTACTTTAAAATTGTAATCTGATTATATTACTGATTACTGCATGTAAAAAGTAATCAAATTACTAATTACTTTCAAACCTACAAAAATAACTCGTAGTTATTTTAGTAATTTTAGCATGCAATTTGACATGATCAGAAAAAGTCGGATTTATCATAAAACTTGCTTTGGTTACAAGACCGATAAAATATAAAACATTTATAACTAGGCTAGTTTGGTGTCACTAGCCAAGGGGAGGCACAGCTAAGCTATCATTCTATGAGTTTAGTTGTCACGCAAAGTATATATTATCTTTCCTTATGCTCTGCTCAAATCATGTTCACATAAACTGGAACTCATATAGACATTAACACACCTTGTTTTCCTGCTCAGCATCAGAGGATGTTAGTGTTTCCGTTTCAACCCATTTTAGAAATGGCTTTTTTTAAAAATTGCCATATATCCATTTTTCCTTACTCTGACTGTGAGCTAGCATTTGGCACAATTGAGAGCTGTCAGCCGATAAGACACGAGTGTTTCCGCGTATTTTCCTGTAAACCCTGTCTGATTGGTCTTGCCTCCGTTCACTGAAGATATAAAATGCATTTTACATATTATTGTAACGTGATTTTATTGACATCAGTTACTGTAATCATATACATACATTTAAAATGTAATGTGTAACATTATTGAGTTATCCAGAAAAAGTAATTAGATTACAGTAACGCCTTGCACCCAACTTTGATCAACACCAAGCACCTTGTACAACCCTGATTTTAGTATTTAGACACTTAGACATTTAGACCAGTATAAGGGAGTGTGAGAGCGATGACACCAAATTCAACACACCTGCTCCCCATTCACACCTGAGACCTTGTAACACTAACAAGTCACATGACACCGGGGAGGGAAAATGGATAATTAGGCCTAATTTGAACATTTTCACTTATGGGTGTACTCACTTTTGTTGCCAGCAGTTTAGACATTAATGGCTGTGTGTTGAGTTATTTTGAGGGGACAACAAATTTACAATGTTATACAAGCTGTACACTTACTACTTTACATTGTAGCAAATTCTCACTTCGTCAGTGTTGTCACATGAAAAGATATAATATATATATATATATATATATATATATATATATATATATACAGTATATAGTGTATATATAGTGTATATATGTATAGTGTATATTGATATTACTCTTCACTAGGTGACCCAGTATCAGAATGTATTTATTGATTCGAAACTTCAAAGCGCTTCAGTAAGTCACAATGGATAAGGGCGTCTGCCAAATGCCATAAATGTAAATGTTCCTCTTCTATGAAGTCCTTCTGCGAATCTCTGCAGATATGTGATAAATGTACCTGGTGCTGCTTGTCGTCCTCTGAATCTCTGCAGATATAGATATAGTCTCCTCAGAATTTATTGGAACGGCAAGGTCAATTCATTTTTTGTTTCTACTGTACACCAAAGACATTTGTGTTTTAGATCAAAATATGGATATTAGATGATAGTTTAAGATTTCAGCTTTTATTTCCTGGTAACTTATCTAGATGTGCATCCTTTTGTATCAGACCACCATTTTTTTAGGCGAGCAAGAGTATAGGAACAGATAAGTCTTGAAGTGAATAACACTTAATATTTAGTTTTATCTCCCTTGCAAGCAATAACTGCATCAAGCCCGCGACTCATTGACAATACCAAATTGCTGGTTTCTTCTTTTCTGATGCTTTTCTTGGCTTTTACTTAGTCTCTTTCAGTTGTTGTTTGTTTCGAGTGGTTTTTCCCTTCAGTCTCCTCTTCAGGTGATGAAATGCATGCTCAATTGAGGTAAGGTCTGGTGATTGACCTAGCCAGTCTAAAACCTTCCACTTTTTCCCCAATATAAAGTCCTGTGTTGGCAGTGTGTTTTGAATCATTGTCTTGCTGCATGATAAAGTTTCTCCAGATCAATTTGGATAGATTTCTCTGTAAATTGGCAGACAAAATGTTCCTGTAAAATTCTGAATTCATTCTGCTGTTACCATCATGAGATACTGTTCTAGAAGCAGCCATGCAAGCCCAAGCCATGACACTACTTCTACCATGTTTCACAGATGAGCTTGTACGTTTTGGATCATGAGCAGATCTTTTCTTTCCCCACACTTTGGCATTTCCATAACTTAGGTATAGGTTAATTTTGTTTCCAGAACTTTTGCGGCTCATCTCTGTATTTCTTTGCAAATTCCAATCTGGCTTTCCGATTCTCACTGCTGATGAGTGGTCTGCATCTTGTCATATGGTCGTATTTCTGCTCTCAAAGACTTCTATGAACGGTGAACTGTGATATTTCACCCCTGCCCTGAGGAGCTTGTTGATGATGTCACTGACTGTTGTTTTTGGGTTTTTCTTCTCAGCTCTCACAAAGTTTCTGTCATTAGCTGTTTTCCTCGGCCAACCCATTCAGTGTCTTTTGCTCAGTACGCCAGTGTTTTTTGTTTTCTTTTTCTGGACATTCTAAATTGTTGCATTGGCTATGCCCAATGGTTGTGCAATGCCTCTGATTGATTTCCACTCCTCTCTCAGCTTCAGAATGGCTTGGTTTTCTCCCATAGACAGCACTCTTATGCATATTGGCTTATCCTTTTTAACAACAAATGCAGTCTTCACAGGTGAAACTGAAGGCTATGTTGTGATGGTTGTTGTTGCACCACAGAATTATTGGGTGTGACACCAGTTCAGTCTCCTTTGTACATGTCTAAGTACATGTTATGATTGACGTGTCTAATAAAGTGAGTGTACACAACTATAACAGTGTTAACCATCCATTCTTTTATAGAACAGAATGAAACAGGCTGAATCCAATAGTTACTTATTGTTTAAACAATCAATCTAAGAGGACACACCTGGGTAACAAGAATAATAATCCATCCATCCATCCATCCATCCTCTACTGCTTACTCCTTTATCAGGGTCACAGGGAAACCTGGAGTCTACCCCAGGAAGCATTGGGCACAAGGTGGGGTACACCCTGGACAGGGTGCCAGTCCATCGCAGGGCACGATCACATACACACTCACACACCTATTCATACACTACGAACACTTTAGACACTCCAATATTAATAATAATAATAATAATAATAATAATAATAATAATAATAATAATAATATTAAATTTTATTTATAGAGTACTTTTTAAGACACTGAAAGACACTTTAGAAAAAAATAGTCATAACACCATAATCACAAAGTCAAAAGTCAGCACAATAAAACCAGTAGCATACAGCATTAATCATAGGTTAAATGCAATCCTGAAAAGGTGAGTTTTGAGTAATCATTTGAACATGGCCAGGTGCAATCTCAGATGTGTTTGTGAAGAGAGTGCCAGAGGGAGCTATGGAAAATGCTCTATCAAGTCCTAGGTGCTTCGTTCTAAGTGATTTACTGTAGACAGGAAGTTGACATCAGAGGAACAGAGACTTCAGGAAGGAGTGTGATATTAGAGCAAATCATTAAGATAGGAGGGGGCCTGATTATAAAGAGCTTTGTGAGTGAAGCGAAGGACTCTAAATTCAATCCATTGTGGGACAGGAAGCCACTGAAGCTTCTAGAAGATGGGGTGATGTGGTCACGATAGCGAGAATGAGTGAGCAGATGTGCAGCAGAATTCTGGATTTACTGGAGTTTATTTAGGATTTTGAATGATGTGCTATAGAGAAAGCTATTGCAGTAGTCAATTCTGGATGTGATAAAGGCATGGATCAAAGTTTCTGCAGCAGATTAGGAAATTAATGGGCGGAGATGAGCTATGTTTTTTCGGTGTAAAAATTAAGTCCTGTCATTGATTGATGTGATGTTCAAAGGAAAGGTTATTATCAAAATGACTCTGAGATTGTGGATATATGGGGAGGGAGACTAAGAGAGGAATTATCAGTAGTTAGACAGAAAAAACACCTGTTAGTCATGTGTTCCAGTATTTTTGCTTGACTACAAATTGGATGGTCTGACACAAAATGTGCTATGTTCTATGTCATTTAACACATCTACCTACATGTACTGTACATACCAGCTAATAAAAGCTGAAATTCTAAACTCTCTTCTCGTATTTCTATTTTGATCTAAAACCCAAATGTCTTCAACCTACAGCAAGTAAAATCTTACAATTCCAATAGTTTAGGGGGTTGTGGATGGATGGATGGATGGATGGATGGATGGATGGATGGATGGATGGATGGATGGATGGATGGATGGATGGACGGACAGACAGACAGACAGGATTCGGATTTTATTTTGAAATGATTCTTAGTCACATAGTCAATTCACACAGAGCTAGCTCACACACTTCAAATGTCTTCACTCACATGCAGTTGAACCATAAAACAGAACAGAGATGTAGATATAAATGAGTCTACACGCTCTTGTAATTCTGTAGAAATTCTCTCTAATTTCTGACTTACAGCTCTTCAATTTAATCTTACTTCTGACTTACTGCTCTTCTTTTGACTTCCTTCAGAACAGATTCTCACTACTCATTTACATACGGTCCTCTTCTGAAAATAATAGAACAGCAAAGCCAATTCTGCTGTTTTCACTATACACTGAAGACATTTGTGTTTTAGATCAAAATATAAATATGAAACAATAGATCATTGTCAGCTTTAATTTCCTCATATTTACATTTATATGTATTTAACAACTTAGAACATAGAACCTTTTGTTTGAACACATCAGGTGCTCAAAAAATATTGTAACATGTGACTAATAGGTGTTTCTTGCGGACAGGTGTGCCCTATTAAACTGATTGTTTAAAAAATTAATAGCTCTGAATATATACTCTTGGTTTGAGCTGTAGGTTTTGCCTGTGAATACTACATTTGTTGTTAAAAGGATAAACCAACATAAAGACCAGAGAGTCTATGGGAGAAAAGCAAGTCATTTTGAAGCTGAGAAAATCTATCAAGCATTGGGCATAGCCAATACAACAAATTAGAATGTCCTGAAAAAGAAAGAAACCACCGGTGTTCTAATAACCTGGCATGGTACAGTTTAGCCATGGAAAACATCATGTGATGACAGAAACATTATGAGAGCTGTGAAGAAAAACCCCAAAGCAACAGATAGTGACATCACCAACAACCTCCACAGGGCAGGGGCAAAGGTATCAAAAACCACCATTAGATCACAAAGATGAAACACAGTCTCTGTTACTCAGGCCACCCGAGTTTTGTTTAGCAGACAAAGGACAATTTGGAAGGAAGCATGTTCTGAGTGATGTGACAAAGCGATTCAAGTTCCAGGGTTAGTTTGTTTCAGAGAGCTCACGGAGCATAGCATGCCCTTTTGAAGATGATCCAGTGGACAAGGCAGCACGGATTATACAAAATCATTTTCTTATCCAGATTAATATTTGCGGGAGTGTTACCGTTTTTTTGGGAGAATTGTTAATGTAACATTTTGAAACCTCACATTGCCAACGTGGCACATCATAATTCAGTGCTTAACACCGAGCACATTTTATCTATTGCCCTTCAAGTTTTTTTTTGCCACAGGGAGTTTTCTGGATATAACATGGGTGATTCGGAGCATGTGGAAAAAGCAAAGATGTGTAGAAGTGTTCATACAGCCTTGCACTCAAACTGTTCCTACACACTTTTGTGCAGTTTCCTGGCAATAAACCATGATGACCCATTGATGATGATGATGGTAAGAAGAACCTCCAGTGAACCAAAGAGATTGCAGGGTGTTACAAGATGTTATCTGCCCACATCATTTCTAATTAAATGACTAATGCACAAAGTGAACAGCTGAGGTTCATTGTTTCTTTATTTTCTGCAATTGAAAGACTTTTGAATAGACATTGCTTTACAGGTCAACAACAACAATAATAATAATAATAATAATAATAATAATAATAATAATAATAATAATTATTATTATTATTATTATTATTATTATTATTATTACCGTACTTTACGGACTATAGAGCGCACCTGAATATAAGCCGCTCCCACTAAATTTAAAAAGAAAAAAAAATTGTACATATATAGGCTGCACATGTCTATAAGCCGCAGGTGTCCACGTTGTAACACGAAAGATGTTACACAGAAAGATTTTTTTTTACTTTTAAATGCTTTATTCCGAACAGTGCCTGTAACACGGCTGGTTAAAAAAAAAATACAGTTGCCTACCAGGAAAAGTCATTGATCGCTATCTTCATTTTCCTCCTGTGCACTAAAACCACTAAAGTCGTCTTCTTCAGTGTCGGAATTGAACAGCCTCAGAATTACTTCATCACACTTCCTCAGTCTCTCTTTCGTTGTCGCTCTCAATGTCACTTACGTCTCGAGACAAATTCGCCCTTGAGGTTGTGCTGTCTTCATCACTCAGCAGTGCAGCTTTTTCGAAACCCGTTGGTGATAGTAGATTTTTTGACACTTCTCTATGCTGTTAGGATCCACTGGTAGACTTGAGCAAAAGTTGCTCTTTGCGTGCGGCCAGTTTTGGTAAATGGTTTCTCTCCTTTAACTTGAAAGTTCCCTCATACGCATTTGTTTGTGTGTTTTCCATGATGAGGGTGTGTTTATGAAGCGCAAAATGACTGATCTGAAGAATTTAGTGTGAGTGCGTTTGATTTAATTCGAACAGTTTCATTGGTCTACTGTGACCTGTTCGGTAATTTCATTGGTCCGATGTGACGAGGCTAAATGTTTTAGCGGCATGAAGCTCGTTAGCCCGTAATCCATAAATTAGCCGCATCGCTGTTTAAGCCACAGTGTTCAAAGCGTGTGGAAAAAGTAGCGGCTTATACACCGCAAAATACGGCAGAAAATATGTCAGAAAACAAAGTCCAAGGCAGGCTAGGGTCAAACGATCAGGCAGACAGGCTAACCAAGTCAGAGCAGAGAATCGAGGTCAACAGGGTTAACAAAGTCGTTAACCAGAAAAGTAAACACGAGATAAGGCTTGGCAATATGATAGAGACTAGGCAACTCAGCGTAATACTTCGCAAAGTCACAGTGTTCAAAAGGTCTCTTAAATAGCATGGTTGTGAGTTCTGTGAATAAGATGCAGGTTTGCGTGATTAGAGTGAATGTGAATGTTCTGGGAATTGCAGTACATGGCGGCCATTCACTCTATCGGTTACTTTATTCCAAGCCAACTCTCTGTCTGAAGCAGCAATTACTTTTTTTGTATAAATGGATTATATTCCTTATAAGCATGCATTAAAATCTCTAACTCTGCTTCGCTGAAGTATCCAGCTCACTTTTTTTGCACTGGGGTTCCATTTTGTCTCCTGAAATTGGCGATCCATTGATAATGTTTTTATGTACTTGCTGTGCACGTACATTAACTCTGAGTTACCAATTGGAGGTTGATTGAACTAACTACTAACTGGTGTTCTGGAACCGACATACTCCGTGTAAGCAAGGTTTGGGTTAATCAACCCGAGAGTTAAGTAAGTTAACCCTGCTTTCTGGAATACCCCCCTGCTCTGATAGTCTGCATGTTGTTGCCTTGTATCCATTGTTATGCCTTAGTTGAAGACAAATCACTTTTTTATTATGCTGTTTGAAGGAATTGTGTCTTATTGAGGATTTGATTGAGACTTCAAAGCCCTTTCGCTCTGGATAAATGTGTCTGCCAGATTCTGTGATAAATGTAATGCAGAATTGAGAATTAGCCTGCCCTGCTGAAAAAAATAATAGAAAGCCTCATATAATTTGTAATGATTTTAATGGTTATTATGGGAATTATATTGGTTTTAATGAAAACTGTACTGGTCTCTGTGTGGGCTTCTACAGGTAATTTGTTGCCTACTATTGGTGGCATCTTACAGTAGGTCTAGTGGATACCATTAAGGACCAATAATGCTACGGTTTTAATAGTTAGCTGATGGTATCTGTATTGGAAATCATTTGAATTTCTGTGATGGTTTCTGTTATTTTTTCAGCAGGGTGGTCAGGGTCACAGTGTGTGTGTGTGTATGTGTGTGTGTGTGTGTGTGTGTGTGTGTGTGTGTGTGTGTGTGTGTGTGTTTTGTGAGCACAGGGATTTCAGAGAAAATGGCTCCCTATTTTTTGTACAAATTTTGTTATAGATGTCTATTTTATGACTTCTGCATTATTGAGTCAGTACATGAACATTTTATATTTCCAAGCATTATTTTTCCAACAAAAAAATATGACTACAATTTAAAAATAAAAAAGTAAAGGGTTGTCATGGCAAATATTGACTTTGTATAGTTTATTACTTTTTACTGCTCTTTATAGTACTTTTTAAGTAGAAATGTTTAATTTCATTATTTTTGAATGCATCTTTGCTTTATTTTAATAAACTTATATATATATATATATATTTTTGCATGTGCCTAAGATGTTTGCAAAATTTCATTAAAATGCAGCAATGAAATGCTGCAATTCATCCGTCTTAGTGGATTTCAGTACTTTAGTGAATCATATCTCAGTGCAGTATCGTGCTGTTCATTCATTTAAATCAAACAGTTTTTGGCAGACAGCACAGCCTGCGTGACAAATCTCCACTCAGCGATGCCTGTTCTTCTCTGAGTATTTCTTTGCAGATTCAAGTACATGGTGTTTGTCCAATGAGTACACGGTAATTGGACAACTGGCTTTCAACATGCATAGACTTCACTGGGGGTGAATGGGAATGCAGGCAAGTTTTGCACAGAAAAAACATGTCCAACATGTTTATTGGGCAGTGCGCTCTTTGGGTGCCTCTGGACACACTGTTTCTCTTTCTGATGATTGGTAGACCTCTCAAAGGGGCAGAAACCAGTCACTGAAATGGTAATGAACATGACTAACATCTCAAACTTGAACATATTACTCCAGTCAGAATTATTTGGAGTCTGCAGTAGTGGTGTAATTTGTACATATTCTAAATAAACTATACTTATATATTTTGTTTGATTATTTGCATTCATTTCTTAAATTTGTTGTTTATAAGACTATCTAGCTAGCAGTCACGTAGTTTTTCAGCTTGCAGCTTAGCTGCATTTTAGCACAGAATGGCAGCCACGGCTAATGTTGACCTGATTTTAAAGTCTTTTGATGCCCATATTTATGATAAAGTGGAAATTAAACAAAAAGGCAGCCCAATGGCCAAGATTTAAATTCCAAAGTCAGGGAGCAAAACAGGTCCTTTTATCTTTGTTGCTACAGTACAATTGACCCCAATTGTGGGTGGGTTTGTTTTGATATTTCAGCCTAATGATGGCTTGCACAATCATATTTTCAGTGACAGCTCTTTGTACTTCATATTGAGAATTAACAGCAGCAGATTCCAAATGCAAATGCCACACTTAAAATCAACTCTAGAGCTTTTATCTGCTTACCTGGCCATGGAGCAGTTAATTGTCCACTTAATTTTGCTCCCTTGAAAAAGGTGACCACATATAAAAAGTGCTGTAATTCCTACAAGGTTCACCTGATTTGGATATATATATACCCAGAAATTAAAGCTGAAAGTCTACACTTTTATATTAAGTATTTAATTTAAACTCCAATATGCTCTGGTTGACAACTAAAATTTGTTGGTCTTTTAGCCAAATTAGTTAATCATACATTGAACTAAGCGTAGCAGATGGGGTAAAAGCACCAAGACTGGAAATTGGCAAAGGGGGGATAGAGTAATAAAGTAAGTAATAATTAGTGATAGGGATGAGTAGTGGTGGGAAATAAAGTGAAAGAGTGAGGCTGTTTTTATTTGAGACTACGTGAATCTGCTAGATGATTGTCTTTGTATATTTCTGGGCATGTGGGTGGTTTGTTTGTGGGTTATCATGAACATAAGTACGCAAACTGTATGCATTCACACAAGTATACAACCACAGTTCTGAAAAAGTTGGGTCAGTATGAAAAATGCAAAAAAACAAATTAAGAGTGATTTGAAAATTCAGTTCGCACTTTACAAATTGAAAATACATTATTTGATGTTTTACTTTGTGAATTTAATTTCTTTTTGAAAATATTCACTCATTTCAAATGTGATGACTGCAACACACTCCAAAAAAGTTGGGACAGTTGACTATTTACCACTGTGTAACATCACCTTTTCTTTTAATAACACTTATTAAGCATTTGGGTGCTGAACACACCAGTTGGTTTAGCAAGCAGAATTATCCTCCATTCATCCATTATGCATTTCTTCAGTTGCCTTATTTTGTGCTTCATAATATGCCACACATTCTCAATTGGAGACAGGTCAGGACTGCAGGCAAGCCATGCTAGCATCTGCACTCTCTGCTTACACAACCATGCTCTGGTAATCCAGACAGAATAATGTTGCTTTAAAATGTGTACATATCTTTCTGCATTAATGTTGCCCTCACAGATGTGCAAGTTACCCATGCCATGGGCACTGACACACCCCCATACCATGACAGATGCTGGCTTTTGGACCTGACACTGATAACAGCTTGGATGGTCCTTTTCCTCTTTGGCCTGGAGAACACGATGGCTGTTTTGTCCAAAAAGTATTTGAAGTGTTGACTCGTCGAACCACAAAACACGATTCCACTGTGCCAATGTCCATCTCGGATATCTCGGATGAGACCGAGCCCAGAGAAGTCGGTGTTGCTTCTGGAAAATGTTGATGTATAGCTTCTGCTTTGCATAGTAAAGCCTTGACTTGCATTTGTGGATGTAGGGGTGAATGGTGTTGACTGACAAAGGTTTTCCAAAGTATTCCCCAGCCCATGTCAGGATATCCATTATGAATGCTGACATCAGAGATCACACGCATTCAGAAGTGGTTTTAAGCCTTGCCATTTACGCACAGAGATTTGACCGGATTCTTTGAATCTTTTAATTATATTCTGCACTTTAGAAGGTGAAATGCCCAAAATGCTACAGATTTGTCTTTATGGAATGTTGTTCTCAAAGTGTTGGATTATTTGCTGACACATCTGTTGGCAGATTGGTGACCCTCGATCCATCCTTGCTCTTGCTCTTCCTGTTTCACATCACCTTTTTCAACTTGTCGCATCACTATTAGTCGTAAATTGCTTTTTAAAAAAAAGTCCTAAACTTTTTATGAACTTTTTTGGATTTTTAAAATAATCGTCTATCTTCAAAAAACTATGCAGTTGACTAGCTAAAACATGAAGTCAACGTACATTTTGATTTCGATACATTTTGATTGTATTTTGATTCGTTCAACTTCATTCCTTTCATTATAAAATCCTACATAATCATATACTTTAGCAGTACACTTTGTAGCTGTCAAAATAAAGACAAGCTTCCAATACAAACTATAACCCAGAAATCATTGTTCACTTTTCGAATTTTATCTAAAACTAGCAAATAACCTAATATTGTGTTTTTCAGTATAACTTCAATGATACTAAAAACCTTTTTTTTCTCTCTCACAAGTGAATGCAAGCAAGCAACTACAGATACTATTACACACGTGATCACATAAAATAACATTTAATTTATTAAGTGGTTTTAAAAGAGGACATTTTCCCAAAGCAATTTTACAGAAATCTGGATATATATTTTCCCCTGCTGACCAAGCTATAAGATGACAATGGCAAGGAAAAACTCCTCTATTCCTTTCCTCTGCTCCCTCTCTGGTTGTATAAGGCAGTGTTTGACCCCAGATTCCAATGACTTTTAAACCCCTGACAAACTCAATCCCCAACCTCCCAACCCCAGCCCCTGCACTATGTAGAAGAGGGCGACTGATCTGAGTGCAGGTGGGTGAGACTCATTTCCTGTGCTCCCCAGGCTCTCACTTCTCCAGTGGTGGCCATAGCAAATGCAGGGCTTCTTCATCTTCTTCTCCACCCACTCTCGCTCCTATTCTACCTCTGCGGCCCCCTGGGGCTTTCAGCCTTCCTCTGACCTGGGGCTCCTCTGAAAATCAAGATGTGGAGCAGGACACAGAGCCCTCACCCTCTGAGGTAAGTGCTTGGAGTAGCACAAATACTTCATTCAAGGTCCCTAGAGGCCCTTCTCACTATTCTGCACTACTACTCTCTGTGTTTATATTGCATTCATATATAAAATTAAACTGTTTTTTTCTTCCTCAGCTTTGCTTCCTAACTCTAACAAAATAAGCCTCCACATATTACTAGGCAATGAAACTGCAAAACATTCACTGTACTATTGTACATGTGATTCTTAGCCTAAAGGAAACTCTAGCAGCTCTACTAGAGCATCTGAAAGGGTGCAGATAAGCAGAGGGGATAGGTTATGTTGGGAATCAATAGTGTTGGTCAATGAGAGGGGCAGGGAGGCTTTTCTGTTATCCCCTTACTAGTCAAGGAAATTACATTTTCCCTGTGTGTTAAGGTGGCATTTGGTATCACATGACCTCTCTTTCCAAGATACCACACCATGTCTGAACAAGCCATCTGTTTAGTTAGAGTGTAAAGGGTTTTTTCTTTATTTGTTTGTCGTTGTTGTTGTTGTTGTTGTTGTTGTTGTTGTTGTTGTTTTTACAAAGTATAGTGTGTTTTCATGGAGAGAGAAAGAGTTAGAGTGAGAGTCAAAAAAAATAGTGGGCTGCAGGAATAGGTCAGACCTATATACATTCAAAGCGAGAGTGAAAAAGCTAAATGTATCTATAATATCACTGTCCTCTGATATTCACACATACCTCTTCAAAATCAAATACTTTATACTCTCTTGTGTATATTGAGACAGTGCAAACTATACCCCTGACACACTAAGGACCTCACTATGCCCCTCAAATAGATTACTTTTGTATGTGTCTTTGGTTGTCTTGCTTAACATTTTTTGTTCAAGAAAACAGTTTTCCATTTTTCTGTTTCCTTTTTGCATGTTTAACATCAGTCTGCATGCATTAAGAGTAAACACTACTATACAGGTTATGTATCTATCAGTTGGCTTTAACAGTCTATGTATGTATTCTTACAGGAAGAAATGCAAGAGGAAGAAGATGGTCCAAGTAACACTGCAGGTACTTGTGTGTACATGTGCAGATGAGCTGTTTTAGTCTCTCTTACGTTATTTGGCTTTCTTTCCATGCATGTATATTGTTTTTCCCATAAATAACACCAGGTCCTTGTGGTAGTTCTCATTTTTATTTCTTTTTTTTCCCTCTTTATCAGGCAGTAGTAAGGCTCCTGTAGAGGTGGATCAGATGGCAAAGCAGCAGCATGGTGTGTGTGTGGCACAAGAGCTGGCCTGCTCCCTGTGCAAGCAACTGTTTAGCAGCCTGTTCCAGCTGAGGCAGCATGAGTACCACCACACATTCTCATTAATGCAGCTCTCTGTGGACTGCTTTGAGCCACGACACCCCCCCAGTGCCCGCTACCGGTGCTCCCGCTGCCCAGCTAGCTTTACTCTCAAATCCAATGCCTACCGCCATGAGAAGACAATTCACTTCAAGTGCAAGCTCCTACAGTGTACCTACTGCCTCAAGCACTTTCGTGACCGCACCGATCTCAATCGTCACCTCGCGTCTGTTCACTCTGATGAGCGAGGCTATGCATGTCCATCCTGCTCCCGTGCCTTTGCAACACAGAAGAACCTGGTCACTCATGTCAGGCTCTGCTTACAGGTGGATGCCTCCTCTACCAAGCCACTTTCCAGCCCCCATAACAGAGACTGACCCTGCCCTTTTTCATTTCCCACCTAAATTATAGTTTTAGCCTGAAGGTTATAATGAAGACAGCAAAGCATCATCATCATCATCTACTCAGGGGTCCTTTTTTTCAACCGAAGTGAGATTTGTACAAGCTCTGTCCAAAATACGTACCAGACATGTACAAAAGAAAGAGTTTTGTAGAAATGTTAATTTGTGAATTAAAGTTATATTTTATATTATATTTCATATTATTAAGTATTTTTATATGATTACTGTACATACACATGCACCAATTGTATAAGGACGACGTACTATGCAAAGACAAAGAGAAGTACCTTATTTTGTTGTCATGTATATGGGTTTGGGGAATTTATACTGTGAAATCACAGTCTTAAGTAAGTAAAACAAGTTTCTGCCTCAGTAGTTCTACCTCTTAGGGTGCATCTAAGGGATTCTCATAGACTTATGCAAAATATGTGATCTTTAATTCTCTTAAAATCTAGGAATCTTAGCCCTAAAAATAAACTGTATTCATGTGTGAATTTTGTTTGTTTTATTTTTGTAGTAGTGATTCCAACTGTCAACTGAAGATAGTTGATATTAGTTAATATATATTGCTTTCTTAGGTTATTGACTTAGGATATTACTTTAATATATTGCTTTAATGGGTAACGATGTCTGGTGATTAAATATTTGTAGGTAGTCACTACCAACCAAGGTTATTATCATTAATGAAAACTACCATGAAAACTAAAACTATCGGTGAAAAAACATTTTTGTTAACTGAAATAAAACTAAAAATGTGAGTTTCCAAATAAATGAAAACTAATCTGCAGCTTAGGAAACCACCCAAATAATTAGAACTAGCAATTACAGAATTATGTAATGACACCACAGATATAAGAAAGCAGATTATTTTTCAATTTATATATTTATTTTTTTATTTAATTTAAAAAATAAATATCGGGAAGCATACCCATTCACAAATAATTTCTTGACACAGCTTTACAAAAAGTGTTTTTGAAAAGGTGCATCTCTTTCCACTGTTACATCTAGTTTTGAACCGTAATGACTACATTGATGTAAGAAAATAAATATTAAATACACTAACCTTAAATTCATGTATTTACTAATCTAGAAAATCCAGAAGGCTGGTACACAAAACAAACCTTTTGGTAGCTTTTTAAAATGCAAACGCTAACCATAACAGGAATAACAACAAGTGTCTAGAATAGTGCATAAGTGTGAGATTTGAGACACAGTACTACTTTGTTTAGTGCAGGGGTGCACACACTTTTTTGACTTGCGAGCTACTTTTAATATGACCCGTCAAAGAGATCTACCTACACTAAAAGTGTGAAACATATGTTTATTTGTATATATACTAAGTAAACTTCAAATATATATACACACATTATATATGTTCATGTACCTTGCATAACTGCATGATCCCTTATGGCACAGTACAATTCAGTACATTTTTGGTCAGTACCTTACTCTGATGACTTGCACTGAATAGAATCAGCCAGGGTTACATAGTCCGGACAGTAGCTGCTGGTAGCCAGCCTCAAGCAGGCCTATAAATGATGATCAGTCATTGTGGAACGGTATTTGGATTTAATAATATTCATGTGGGAAAAGGCTGACTCAGGAAATTAATAATGCAGTCAAGGAGGTTGCACATTTCCTCATGTTTGGGTACTTTTCCCCTGTGAGTAAGTTCCAAATCTGTCCATGAGCCCTGGACTTCAGCTGAATGTTAGTCTGTAGTTTCAAAATCTCATCAACATTGAGTTGGGAGTATTCTGCATGTTTAACAGCAAAAAGAATCTCCCTTATCTCTGGACAGAGCTCTCAAAATCTCTGCAGGAATTTACTCCTACTAAGCCATCTCACATCAGTGTGTAGCAGAAACTCAGAGTGGTCGCAGTCTGCCTTCTCCAGGTGTGCACAGAACAGCTGTCTTTGAAGTGATCTAACACCTATAGAATAGGTGATCGTTGTTGCCACATCCATGATCTCTTTCATGTTTGGCATTTTTGCACATAAGTCTTGTTGGTGTATGATGCAGTGGTAATTAAGGAAGTCAGGGAAAGCATCATCTTCCCTGCACTTGGCAATGAATCAATTTGTGCTGCCAACCATTTCAGGTGCACCGTTCGTGGTGACATATCAATTTGCACACTGGGAGCTGGATTTTGTCAATGAAGTCTTTAAAAGACTGAAAAACTCAGTGATTTCGCTCGCTAGCCTTTAGCGCTGGCATGTTTGATCGCACAAGTGTTGTGAGAGAAAAGACGAGATCTCAGACTGGTTGCCCTGTACGTCAAGGCTAACATCAATTTTTTTTAATGGCGATCTACCCGCACTTCCTTTGCAATCGACCGGTCGATCGCGATCGACGTATTGGGCAGCCCTGGTTTGGTGGATATTGATGCGGAAATTTGTTCATTTTATTGCTGAATTCATAGTGCTCACTAATGCTGCGTGTCAGGATAGTGAAAAGATTTTAATAGTACACTCTTCATTTAAATGTGTCTTGATTGAACTTCCAGTAACATTTCAAAATACAAAATCAGTTTTCATAGTTCTAAAATTAATTTGTAAAATAAATAAATAAATAATATGCAATGTACAGTGGGGGAAAAAAAGTATTTGATCCCCTGCTGATTTTGTACATTTGCCCACTAACAAAGAAATGATCAGTCTATAAGTTTGGAATCTGATTGATTGATTGCTTTTGTGGACAGGTGTCTTTTATACAGGTAACAAGCTGAGATTAGGAGCACTCCCTTTAAGAGTGTTCTCCTAATCTCAGCTCTTTACCTGTATAAAACAAACCTGGGAGCCAGAAAACGTTCTGATTGAGAAAAGATTCAGGGGGTCAAATACTTATTTCCCTCATTAAAATGCAATTTATAACATTTTTGACATGCGTTTTTCTGGAATTTTTTGTTGTTATTCTGTCTCTCACTGTTCAAATAAACCTACCATTAAAATTATAGACTGATAATTTCTTTGTTAGTGGGCAAACGTACAAAATCAGCAGGGGATCAAATACTTTTTTCCCCCACTGAACTTGAAAGAAACCCGGAAGAGGAAATCAGGGATTAGGAACCTTAAGGGTAGAGTTTAAATCTGTAGGTCAGAGGGGAGTCACATGACGCTATGCGAAGGGCAGACGTGTAAAAGACAGCTCTGCGCGCTTTGCTAATATTTTCTATCATTTTCATAATATAAATTGGTGAAATT
>JAFFST010048396.1:78826-97246 GCA_022414735.1 Noturus placidus | reverse complement strand
GCTTTACAGAAATATCATTTTTACATTTACAAGCGACTTACTAATGAGATCACATTCACACACCAATGGTTGCAGAGCTGCCAGCTTGCCATTGGGGGCAACTTAGGGTTCAGTGTCTTGCCCAAGGACACTTCGGCATGTGGAGTCACCCGGGAGTCACATAAATCATAAGTAAATGAATCACATGTAAACATTCCTGGGTGGGGTGGGAGGGGCTGTTACTGGGGTAAAAATCTTGATTCTGTATTGATATATTTTGTTGTACTCTTAAAAGTGTATGAGAATCAATAAAAAAATATAAATATAATAAATGCAAAGCAGGCAAGGAAGGAAAGGTCCTGACGGGCCACGGAGGGAAGTATCAGGGGGCATGCTAGGGCAAGCAGCCGCCAGTGCTACTGTAGGGCCTGCCCTGGCTGCAGCCATCCATTCTCTGGTCAGCGAGTTGTCACAGGGCGACAGAAATCTGATGCTTTCCCTCCATCAAAATGTGGAAAGGCTAACATCACTGAAAGACCATTTGGCAGCATGGAAACTACTGCCAAGTGTGTCCCCATGGGTTCTATCTACCATAGAAAAGGGTTACCGGGTCCAGTGCAGAGCTCTACCCCCCCAGTTCAGAGATGTGCTCACCACAGTTGTCAGCACAGAGCAGAGCCCAATGTTAGCACAGGGAATAAGTTCCCTTTTGGACAAAGGGGCCATAGAATATGTACTCTGTTCGCTAAGGGAGGAAGGGTTTTACAGCCGTTATTTCCGGGTCCTCAAAAAAGATGGTGGCATGCAGCCAATTTTAGATCTGCGTCATCTGAAACATACTCTTCGGACATTCAGGTTCAAGATGCTGACGCTCAAACTTATCGTGCCACAGATTCAGTCCGAGGACTGGTTTGTGACGATAGATCTGAAAGATGCATACTTCCACATAAAAATATCATCCAGCCACAGGTCTTACCTGATGTTTGTGTTTGGAGAAAACACATACCAATTTCGGGTTCTTCCCTTTGGGCTACCTTTATCCCCTCGCACCTTCACAAAATGCATGGATGCTGCTCTGGCTCTCTTGTGACTCCAGGGCATCCGTGTACTAAATTACCTGGATGACTTGTTAATTGTAGGGAACTGGTTAAATCCAGAGAACAGGCGGTTCAGCATCAAGATGTTGTTCTCGCCCACATGAGGAGCTTGGGGCTCAGGTTGAACCTTAAGAAAAGTATGCTTTCTCCAGTACAGAGGACAACCTTTCTAGGGGCTATATGGGATTCTACTACGATGAGGGCAGGTCTATCCCCAACACGCGTACAATTGATCCTATCAACCTTGAGCAAGATAAAGCTGGGTCTGGGAATCCCCTCCAGCCTTTAGGAGAGGCTTATTGGCCTTATGGCAGCAGCAGCCAACGTCATACTGTTGGGCCTATTGCACATGAGACCGTTTCAGTGGTGGCTGAAAAATCGGGGGTTTCATCCGAGGATGAAGTCTCTTGGAGTAATCAGGGTCACGCGGCAATGCCTGCAGTTATTAGTTTCAGGCCACACTCTAGGGGTGTCCCCTTACCGCAAGACGGTAATGACAGATGCATTCCTCACGGGCTGGGGTGCAGCTTTAAATGGCTGTCCAGCTCACGGTCTTTGGAGCGACCCTCATCTGGAGTGGCATATAAATCGCCTAGAGATGCGGGCTATATTCCTAGCACTGAAGTTCTATCTTCCTCAGTTGAGGGTTCACAATGTGCAAGTTGTGTTGAACACCACAGCTGTGGTCTCGTATATTAACCACCAGGGAGGGTTACGTTCACGCCCCTTGTTCAGGCAGGCGCAACTAATTCTCTGGGCAGAGGGAAAGTTCTTGTCAGTCAATGCAATGTACGTCTGTATGTCGTTTTGTGCAATGAAAACAAGAGGTCTGACTGTGCGCATTGTGAACGCCTTACATTAGGCAGCTCCGCTCGCGACTCGCTCTCTTCTCGGAAGACAAAGCGAGTTGGGGTTCAAAGCCTTGCTGATCTGGGCCAGTCGCTGCCAAGGCAGATAGCTGTCTCAGGTCCGGGGGATCTCGTATAGAACTGCCTTGTTCTGTCTTCTGGGTCAGACTCTCCGATGGATTTTGGAGCTCACGTCGCGTCTCCTGCTTCTATTATGGAAAGCCAAAAAAATTTTTTAAATACACACAACTGAGAGCAGCATATAAAGAGATGTTTGAAGTTATAACTAAGGCAGGATGAGCTTTTTTCTCTCCAGTGGAAATAAATCTCACACTGCATTTTTCCAGAAGTGCATGACAAATATCACGCTTCTGGGGAAAACCAGGTATAGACCATATTTATAATCTCGCAACGACGGATTATTCGGCCATCATGAGGAATGAAGGGCATGGCTATTTAGCTATGCTGAAGGTGGAGGAGGCACTTGCGTGCTACCTGTCTCCATTGACGGCAGGCAATTTAGGGGGACCGCTTTGCCATCCAAGCCATATAAAGCCACGGTGGTGGGCAAGGCCTATGCAGTAGTGGGTCTTGCTAGTGAGTTACTGCAGACTTGAGCTCGACATATGTCGGCATTCAGTCAGTTCCTTTCCTGTTTTGTTGAGTTCACCCAGGCATCCACAAGTGAAGCCTGGGCCAGCACTAGTGCAAGGGAGAAACAGAAGTCGAGTATGGCAGCCCACCAAGACCGGCAAGTCACGGCTTGATATTAGGCCTGATCTGAGTATGATCGTAAATGCCAAGCAGACAAAAGAGGAACGGTCCTGAGGGACGTATCTGGGGACATGAGGTTGTTAAGGCAGTTAGCCCCCCATGCTACTGTAGGGCCTCCCATAGCCAAGGCTGTCCAACATTTTTAGTGTTCTCTGGTCAGCTGGCTGTCACAGGGCAATGAAGATCTGATGCGTTCCCTCCAATAGAATGTGGAATATTTAACGTCACTGAAAGACTATCTGGCAGTGTGGAAACTACTGCCAAATGTGTTTCCATGGGCTCTGTCTACCATAGACAAGGGTTACCAGTCCAGTTCAGAGCTCGACCCCCCGGTTCAGTGCTCACCACAGTAGTCAGCACAGACCAGAGCCCGACATTAGCACAGGAAGTAAGATCTCTCTTGGACAAAGGGGCCATAGAACATTTACCCCATTCCCTGAAGGAGGGAGGTTTTTACAGCTGTTATTTTCTGGTGCACAAAACATAATGGAGCATGCGGCCAATTTTATATCTGCGTTATCTAACCTGTACTCTTCAGACATACAGGTTCAAAATGCTGACACCCAAACTTATCGTTCCACAGATTCAGTTTGAGGACTTGTTTGTGACGATAGATCTAAAAAAAAGTTCATGTTTCCACATAGAAATATCGCCCAGTCACAGGAAGTTCCTGGGGTTTGTGTTGAAGGCGACTCATACCAGGGTTCTTCCCTTTGGGCTAGCTTTATCCCCTCGCACCTTCACAAAGCATATGGATGTCATTCTGGCTCCATTGTGACTCCTGGGCATCCGTGTACTGTGCACATGTGGCCGAGGTCACATCTATATGCTTTTCCCCCAATCACTAGTTCTAGTGAGAGTTTGCCTAGACTGTCTACGTCTGCTGCTAGTAGCACCTTATTGGCCAGCTCGAATATGGTTCTCAGAGACAATATCCCTGCTAGACGGTACTTCTTCAGAGATTCCCATCTGCAGAAATCTACTGTGTCAAGCCGGAGGGCTGATTTATTACCATTGGCCAGAACTATGGAGACTGAGGGTCTGGCCCCTGAGGGGCACCAGCTCATAGAGTCTGTTCTCACAACTGAGGTTGTGGAGACCATGTTGAATGCTAGAGCACCATCCACAAGGAAATTGTATGCGCTCAAGTGGCGGTTTTTTGTCTCGTGGTGTGAACATCAGTTAGACCCAGTGAACTGCGCAATAGCTACAGTCCTGGAGTTCTTACAAGAACGTTTCTCAGCAGGGTTAGCTCCTTCTACAATTAGGGTTTATGTGGCCGCCATATCGGCCAGCCACACCCCTGTTGATGGAGCCTCTGTGGGGCAACATTCTCTAACTTGGAGGGATATGCATGGTGTCAGGCAGCTGAGGCACATCTGCAGACTACGCACATTTTCCTGGGACCTTTCTGTGGTCCTGGAAGGTCTGTCAGGTGCTGCATTTGAGCCTTTAGTGTCAGCCTCTGAGAAGCTTTTGACTCTAAAAGTGGCTCTTCTGTTGGCCCTGACTTCTCTCAAGCGAGTGGGAGATCTACAGCTCTCTGTTGCCCCTTCCTGCCTTGACTTTACCCCTGGATTAGCCAAGGCCTTCCTGTATAATGGACCAGATTATATTCCAAAAGTGCCTACATCTGCTGCCCAGCCAGAAATGTTGTAGGCTTTCTGCCCTCCTCTGTTCCTCATAATGGAACAAGGGAAATTGCACCGACTGTGTCCACTAGGGGCTTCCTGTACTTACGGCCACCGCTCCGCCCAGTGGTATAACTCAGAGCAGCTGCTGGTCAGCTTTGGCAACGACAGCAGAGGTGATGCTGTGTTGAAACAGTACATCTCTAATCTGATAGTAGAAGCTATCTTTATTGCTATAATTTAATTTATCAATTTGTAGAGCGCTTTTTACAATGGTACATTGTCTCAAAGCAGCTTTACAGAAATATCATTTTTACATTTGCAAGCAACTTACTAATGAGAGCACATTCATACACCAATGGTAGCAGAGCTGCATGCAAGGTGCTAGCTTACCATTGGGGGCAACTTAGGGTTCAGTGTCTTGCCCAAGGACACTTCGGCATGGGATCATCCGGGCCGGGATTCGAACCACCAACCCCACGGTTAGTGGATTAGTGGACAACCCGCTCTACCGACTGAGCCACAGCCGCCCCGAATATAGCTTATGAGGCACGCGGTCTCGCTACACCTCTGGGCATAAGGGCTCATTCCACTGGGGGGGGTCGCCTTCTCGAAGGCTTTTTCCGAAGGGCGTATCTTTACAAGATGTATGTGCTGTGGCGGGGTGGTTTATGCCACACACATTCATTCGATTTTACAGCCTGGATATACATTCCGACCCAGGATAGAGTGTCTTGCAGTGAACCTCGGGCTCGGATCTTTTTGAACAGGCCATACCCTCAGATGACGGAGTGGGTATTCTTGTTCCCACAGTGTTAAGCTAACGCAACATGGAGTTCCTTTTTAAAGGGAACATCTGGGTTACACATGTAACCCTATTCCCTGAGAAGGGAACCAGACATTGCAAAGCTTTGTCATACTGGGGCATGCCTGCAAATTGCGTCTTTGCCTCAGATAATAGAGGGTGACGGTGCTGTTTACAGGTGTTGTTTATATATTACGTGACGTGCTTAATCACCACATCACCTGATCATGGCAGGCCTATAAATATGCATGAACGGTCATGCACGAGGGCGCTCCCCACAGTGTTAAGCAAACGCAACATCTCGTTCTCTTCTCAGGGAACAGGATTACATGCCCAGAGGATTTATCATAGGAAATTGTTCATTTTTGAAAATGAAACTTTTATTAGCCCTGGAATTTATATGTAACAATAGAACATTAAGGGCATAGGGCCTTTTTATTTTAATCTTCTTGCCTTGCCTTCTCAGGAGAGAATGTGTAGGCCAAATTTATTGGTCTCGTTTTAAGTCCAATAAAAGACATACTGCTATCCTTATAAACAATAAAAACTCTCCTTTTGTTCTTTAAAAGGAAGAAAGTTATCCTGAAGGCACATACCCCTTAGTTACTAGTTTTATTTTTGGCCATCATTTTACCATTTTAAACATATACGCTCCAAAGGAAGACTGCCCCAAATGTATGTCTTGTATGGTTCTATTATTTTGTCAGCAGTGTAAAGGTCTGGGGGTGACTTGTAGTAGGTGAGTTTAATTTCATATTGAATATCAGTTTGGTTAAATAATCTTTAGCTGCTATTACAAATTCAAAATAATTTCATACTCTCAAGTTCATGTGTCAGGATTCGGGTCTTGTGGCTGTGTGAAGAGAATTACATCACATTGTCAAAGACGACATGTTTTACTTCTTAAAAATTATACTCCAGATTGAAGCATCAAAGCTCCCCACACCATCACACTTCCACCAACATGCTTAACTGTAGGTATGATGTTCTTTTTGTGGAATTCTGTGTTTTTGTTTATGCCAGATATAACAGGACCTCTGTCTTCAAACAGATCCACTAAGCAATCCACAGAACATTCTTCCAAAAAGTTTGAAGATGTGTTTCAAGGTGTGTTTTGGCAATATTCAGATGGGCCTTAATGTTCTTCTGGGTTAGCAGTGGTTTTTGCCTTGCCACACTTCCATGGATGCCATTCATGAACAGTGAATTATTGCAAGGGAGAACCTTTGTTGATGAAAGAGAGTACTGTAGGTCCTTTGATGTTATCCTTGGCTCTTTTGTAACTTGCTGGATGAGTATTTTCTGTGCTCTTGGAGGAAATTTGGAAAGTCGGCCACATCTGGGAGGGTTCACAACTGTACCGAGTTTTTCCATTTGGAGATAACGGCACTCACTGTGGTTCATTGGAGTCCTTTGAAATACCTTTGACTGATGTATTTCAATCACCTTCTACCTCATCATTTCTAGAATTTCTTTCAATTTTTGCATAGTGTGTTGCTAGGCAGGACCGTTTTAACAAAAGTTCAGTATAAATGTTGATTTGATTGAACAGGGTTTGCCATAATTAGGCCTGGTTGCGTTTAGTCCAGCTGAACTCCAATTTGGATGCAGTTTCATTTGGGGAATTAGTTATTTAGATTTGGGGAATTAGTAACTATGGGGCAAATACATTTTCACACAGGCCCAGTTGGTATTGGGTAATGTTTTTTGCTTATTTATTTATTTTGCAATAAATAAATAACATCATCATTCAAAAACTATATTTTGTGTTTACTAAGGTTGCCTTTGTTTATCTTATATTTTGTTTTAATTTCTGAAACAATTTAATGAGATATACACAAAAACAGAAGAAATCGGGCAAATACTTTTTCACAGCACTGTACCTGGCTAAAGAAAAGTGCTAACTGCTGTTGGTTAAGATGTGTTTTACTCAAGTAGCTACTTCACTGCCCTCAGAAAAAAAACAAGAAAAAAATCTGCAAATTTTGGAATATCTTTATATCTTAATGGTTGTACTTGGAAAATGTGATGTGATTAATGCAGCAAGTGTTATTTATATTTTGACATTTATAGTTTGATACTTTTTGATGTTTGGCGACCTATCTTGGTTATATAGTGTTTTTATCTATCCCCTGATATTTTTTCCTTCTCCTTCCTATGTGTTTTGGCTAGTTCTTGTATGTAGAATTGAATTTATACAGACTTGATGAACAGTGATTTTCATTGTGAAAACGTGATAAAAAATAAAGTTAAAGAAAGAAAGAAAAAGGGGAAATAGAATATGATTTTTTTTCTCTATATCATGTGTATCTCTAACTGAATGCCTATGCAATAAATCATTGAGATCTTATTAAGGATAATATATTATTTTATGCAGCAATCATTGCTATCTTTTTTGTACATGTTAAGAATTAAACATATTAACAGATTTAGAATAGTATTTCCTAGTTTGGCTTACATGCTCTTTTAAGTTAAGTGGATATGCATTCTATATTAGGACCACTGCTTCATCCTAGTCACTATTTAAATTGTTCTTTTATGTGGCCTAAATAAAAAATTTAAACAAGAATAATACTGTAAAGTTGGTCCTACATGAATTGACATCTGTCAACCAGTTTGCTTCCAATTTTTAAATCTTACCCTAGTGAATTCTCAATGTGTCCTTTACACCTTCTCTCAATGTTTTTCCTCTTTTTCCTCTCTGCAGTAAATGACTTCACAGTGATCAGGAAGAAATTCAAGTGTCCATACTGCAGCTTCTCAGCCATGCACCAGTGCATTCTGAAGAGGCACATGCGCTCTCACACAGGCGAGAGGCCCTACCCCTGTGAAATCTGTGGCAAGAAGTTCACCCGCCGCGAACACATGAAAAGGCATACCCTGGTGTGTTGAGAGCAGTTCAGTGTGATAGGAGAGTCAACAGGGGGCAGCACTGTCAATAGCTCAGATTCACACATGGAAAACATTAACGTTTAATAAATAGGCATAAGTATGTATAGTATTTTTTTTGCAGACAACTTTCAAAAGCAATTGCGAATTGTGGATGCATAGATTGACATAATGCAAATTAAAATGCAAATTGTGTATTACCTTTGTGTGTTCGTTTACACGAACATACAGTGTCTGCCAAGTTTCAAATGGAAACACAAGGCCCATTTGCAATTGCATTTCCCATGTCTTATGAGTTATAATCCTGTCATATCAAAATAGCAATAGTAATTACAAGGTTTGCTATTTCATTTCCTCTGGGTCGTGTACAGAGCCTGCCAAAATTCAAACGGAATATCAAATCCCTTTGCATTCGCATTTCCGATGCCTTGCGCAGAAACCTGCCTACAGGTGTTGGGGTGGGCTTATACTATGGGCGTGTTTGTATTTGGAAGTGACGGCAGTCACAGTCGACCACATTTTAGAGCACCGTGAGGTCATACACGGCCATAATAAACCATCGGCAGTTTAAAGTTTTTGTTGGGATGTAATTTTAACTGTAAGAAATTGCCCATAAAACTAGCCAGTTTCCACAAACAAGCATTACATTTGAAATTTGGCAGACACTGTACATCCCTGTAAATGAAAACGGTAATATATGATTTGCATTTTAATTTGCGCTATGTCATAATTTATGCGTCTACAATCAGGAAACACAATTGCAAATACAGTTTGCAATTACTTTTGAAAATTGTCTGTAAAATACTTCCATAACTATACTTTTATCCAAAGTGACTGAAAAATGAGGCAGGGTATTATTACAGCATACAGGTGCTTGTAGAGCTAACAATGATACATGTGGCACAGTCTTTTGTTCATCTAACCAGAAATAAGTGCAAGATGCTTACAGAAATAATAGTAAGCAACAAAAAATACAAGTGATGGACTAATCTAATCACTAGGCAGTCAGTCAAACTATAAATGATTGAATTTTACAAAGCTAGCTAGCAATGTAGTGCAAAATAATTAAGATAACCATAAGCAACAAAGTTTATGGAACACCACAACAGCTAGGTCATCAAATAAAACACCTAGATGCTCAAAATGAATATCAGCATTGAAGTGCTTATTATCAGCATATATGTTTGTAGTCATATAAACAAATATGTTTGAGATTTAGGTTTACGATTCTCATTATAATGGGCAGTTATAACTGCCAACACTTATTTTGTGACAATTTTTTGTCTGAAAGACAATTTGTTAAATTATGTTTTGTGTCACTTTCTATTTCATGTTTGAAATATTTTTAATTACTCTTTAAGCATTTTACCTATTGAGCAATTACATCTTGTATGACTGTTTGCTGAAATTTAATCAAATACCACTCAGTGCAAAGAGGTAATGTGTATTTAAATAAGAGAGATACAGTTCCCTTCGAAACTTTTAGAATGACAAGGCCAATTCATTTGTTTGTGCTATACAACAAAGGCGTTTGGGTTTGAGATGTATACGAGATGAGAGTTTTGGGTTTCAGCTTATATTTCCTGGTATTTACATCTAGATGTGTTAAACAACCTAAAACATAGAACTCAGACCACCCAATGTTTAGGTGAGCAAAAGTATAGGAACCGATTCTTAAGTCTAAAAGTAAATTAAAGTAAATACCACAATATTTTGGTTGCATATCATTTGCTTGCAATAATTGCATCAAGCCTGCAACTCATTGACATCACAAAATTATTGGTTTCTTCTTTGGTGATGCTTTTCCAGGCTTTTAGCAGCCTCTTTCAGTTCTTGTTTGTTTCAGGGGGTTTCTGCGTTAGTCTTCTCTTCAGGAGTTGAAATGCATGCTCGATTGGATTAAGGTCTTGTGATTGACTTGGCCACTCTAAAACCTTCCACTTTCCCCCGATAAAGTCCTTGGTTGAGTTTGCAGTGTGTTTTGGATCATTGTCTTGCTGCATAATAAAGTTCCTCCCGATTAATTTAAATGCATTTCTCTGTAAATTGTCAGTCAAAATGTTCCTGTAAACTTCCAATTCATTCTGTGGCTACCATCATGAATAAAGATTAGTGAGCCTATTCCAGAAGCAGCCATGCAAGCCCAAGCCATGCCACGACCTCCACCATGTTTCAAAGATGAACTTGTGTGTTTAGGATCATGAGCAGAGCCTTTCCTTCTCCACACTTTGGCCTTTCAATCACTTTGGTAGAGGTTACACTTGTTAAACTTGGTTCCAGAACTTTTGTGGCTCATCTCTGTATTTCTTTGCAAATTCCATTCTGGCTTTCTAATTCTTATTGCTGATGAGCGGTTTTTATCTTGTGGTATGGCCTCTGTATTTCTACTCTTGAAGTCTTCTTCGAACGGTGAATTGTGATACTTTCACCCCTGCCCAGTAGAGGTTGTTGATGATGTCACTGACTGTTGTTTTTGGGATTTTCTTCACAGCTCTCAAACTGTTTCTGTCATCAGCTGTTTTCCTTGGCCAATCCATTCAGTGTCTGTTGGTCAGTACACCAGAGGTTTCTTTTTTTCAGGACATTCCAAATTGTTGTATTGGCTATGTCCAATGTTTGTGCAATGATTTATTTTCGCTGTTTTCTCAGTTTCAAAATGGTTTGCCTTTCTTCCATAGACAGCTCCCTGATTTTCATGTTGGCTTATCCTTACCAAATGACAGGTGAAACTGAGCTATTGTTCAGAGCTATTTTATTGTTTAAATAGTCAATATAACAGGATACATCTGAGTATCAAGAAACACCTGTCAGTCATATGTTCCAATATTTCTGCTCACCTACAAATTGGGTGTTCTGATAAAAAATGTCATTTAACACATATACATATAATACCAGGAAATAAAAGCTGAAATTCTAAACTCTCTTCTTGTACTGATCTTTTTTTTTTTTTTTATCAAAAATCCAGATGTTTTCAGTCTACAGCAAAAACAAATGAATTGACCTTGCCATTCCAGTAGTTTCCGAGAGGAGTATAAGTCTTTCAGAAACTGTCAGAGTCTTTTAGCTCTTCTTTATTCCTCTCTGTTTCTGATTTTCATGTTTATTTAAGTGTGGTTAAGCAAGTATGCCACAGAAATTGTGTCACAGAAATGTAAGGTGCAGCTAGAAATAAGTTGTGTAATTACTCCTTATATGTGATCAGTAGTGGTTTGGATTGCCTGGCTATCAATTTTACTCTTTAAAGATTTTCAAGACTATAACTAACTTTGTTTCTGTTGACAAAAAATAGCTTAGAAGTTTTTGCTAATGATCATTAGGTTGTAAAGTCAAATTCCCAGAATGGCCAGAGTTCCACTGTTGCACAAGACCATGCATTGGTACTGTTACAATAGCTGACCTCATAGGTGATAAATAAAGTTAATACAAGTTATATATCCTGTTGTTTCCAGGTGCACAGTAAGGATAAGAAGTATGTATGTAAGGTCTGCAGTCGAGTCTTCATGTCAGCTGCCAGTGTAGGCATCAAACATGGCTCCCGTCGCCATGGGGTTTGTACAGAGTGTTCAGGTCGTGGTATGGCCGCCCTGCTGGACCACAACGGTGAGGAGGAAGAGCTCCGTTTCCCTGACGATGGTGAAGAAGAAATGCTCCCAGAGGCGGAGCTGATGGAGGAAGCAGGCGAGGACGGAGAGAGCACAAAATGGCCAGGTAACTCAGGTATGGCACACCGCAATGAAGGTGTCACAGATGATGCCAAGGAGGAGAGTGATTCAGTGCAAGAGGGTGAAACCAGGGCAGGCAGTGATAAAGAATTTGCATGGATTTCCTAGTTGTGCACCAGAAGTCTGGTCCATCCCAAAGCGCCTTCTAACAGGCATGTGCCAGTCTGAAGTTCCAGAGTCAGATCCCGGTGTGTAAAGGGAGCTACACACACACACACACACACACACACACACCAATCCTAGAGATGAAGATTTGGCAGGTAAATGAGAGAAGGGAATCCTCTCTACATGCTGCAATGTGTGTCTGAGCCAGTGTTTGCTTCATCTTCTTTCTTCTTTCATCCTAAGGACCAGATGAGTTGGGATGTTGGTGTTTTGTATAATTTATTTCTGACCAGAGAGAATACAAATGTCTTGGATGTTACTGTTAATCAATCAAACTGTGTTGATGGTTTGGAGAAATGATGCATATGACTGGCACAATCTCCGTATGCAGTCACCACTGGCTGCTGTCTTAACTATTCCAAATCTGGGTATCTCAATTGACATTCTGCAGTTTTGAGCACATTGTTTTCTGCAAACAAAAACTGCCACAGACTTGCACTTTAAATATTGACTGTCCTGTCAATTCCTTGTTTTTGTGGTTTACATTTTTATTCCAATTTACAAATATGGTGACCGCTCCTACCTTTAAATATACAGTTCCTCAAGACTGTTATATATTTGTGCAGAGTTTGATGATTATAATGTATGTTTTTTTAAAATATTTTCTTTCTTTCCCAATTATGTCTTCTTAAATCATTTGCAAATAAAAACAGGAATGCATATATTTGATGATTTTGTGTTTATAAAAGACAATGGATAGAAAAGGGAACACTATGCAGAAATAAATTTGTCAGCTGTAGTTCTAATTTCTCCTTCAAAGAAGTCTTTCAAGGAAGTGAGAATGTGAGAGAACCAAGGGTTGTGGTTGATATTTGAATTAATTGTAATATTTTTTTTTTTTATCTTTAATATTCCCATATAACTTACATTCCATGTCTCCTAGTCAGGGGAAAAGGCTAGATTTATTAAGAGAATATCCAGTGAGAGGTGGGTGATTGTGTCTTTGTAAATGTCTGAATGTGAATAGCACGTGTGAGCTATATAGGACCCCAAAATTGTGGCATTGTTGAATATGTGAAGCCAATCAAAATATTCATAAGTCTTTACTGCTATTGATAACTTTTAATCTTTCTCTGAATTGTCACTCAGAGTTTACTGTATTTTACTTTTTTCATTCTTGTACCTAATTTCACCTTCTGCCTCTGGAATCTTGAAACCTCTGTAATTTGTTACATCTGAACTCAAAATGCATTGGTGTTTTTTTTTTTTTCATGGATCACACCAGATGTTTTATCTTCTGTGATATTTCTTTTTAATATCTCTCCTTCTTCCTTTTTTTATTCCTCTTTAAGACTGTTTTCCCTTCTATTATTGGTGTCTATTTTGTTAAAAACAACAAACTGTGTAAAAGGATCGTGTTGGAAATACCTTAAGTCTGGCGCATGCTTTAAGTGATTTTTGTCTGTTTATTTAGTTCGATAGGTTATTTATTAACCCTACGATTATTCATCTATTTAGATATTTCCACCTTTCTGTTAGTCTCTAGCTTCAAAAGCACAAGCAGTAAAAAAAAACAAAGATTTGTGAATGTCTGTTTTCAGTGTTTGTGTGTTCTTGCTATGAGTACCAGTTATTATTATTATTATTATTATTATTATTATTATTATTATTATTATTATTATTATTATTCTCATCATCATCAACATTATTAAGTGCTGGATGCTAAGCTTTATTAGGAATTTCATTTAGCTACTTTTTCCCTCTTGAATGAGAGCATAAACTCTCATTTGCCTTGTTTGTGGGCAGTTAACTGTGTGGCTTTTTATGATGAGTGCCAGTTGCATTTCTACTTGAGATTTTAAATTACATTTTGTTTTCATGAAACAGAAACCTGCAGCTTGGATAACTCTTGGTTAGATGTTGTCAGAGAGAGATATACTGCACATGTTTCTTTATTACTGACATACACTAAAATAATGAATATTATACCAAAAAATCTATTTAGTATACTTTGTATACATTATATGAAGTGCTTTTATTTCAGCAGTGTGCAGGTGTGACGCTTTGAATAGTGGATTTCTTTGTTAACTTATCTTTTTTTCACTAATTCTAGAATGCACAGATATTTGGTGTCATTATATGAAATAAAGGGTGTTTTAAGGTTTGTTAAGATGAATTTAGCTTTAAAAATGTTGCCCCTAGAGACCTGCTCAGAGTTTCATTAATATGTGCTACTGTACTGGCTTGGGAATTATGGGAATTGTACACTTAAGTGAGAATTTGTATACATTGTGGACCTTAAATCCCATCAGCCAAAGTTTTGGCTATCTAATCTAATGCCTCTAAGACTGGGATATATTGCTTGGTTTTCTTTGATTAATTTATTGTGATCCTCAACTTTAAATAAAATGTAAAAATCTTTTTAAATTAATAGAAAGAAATTGGATGACATCATTTGGACTTGGCTTTTTATCAGGATATTTCTCAAATGTGCCTAAAGGTATTTATGTGCATATATATCAAGATGCAACTGAAGTGCAGACTTTCAGCTTTAATTGAAGGGGTTTACAAAAATATTGAATTAACCCATTAATTAGATTAACCTTTTAGGAACTATAGTTCTTTTTTGCAGAGTCCCTCCATTTTCACAGATAATTTGACAAACTAAAAATCATAAATATTAGGATTATTTTTAATACTTGGACACAAATCCTTTGTGGTCGGGAAGCCATGAAATGCTTTCCTTGCCATCCCTTGAGATGCTTTGCCAAGCCTTTACTGCAGCTGCCTTCAGTTGCTGCATGTTTGCTGCATGTTTGTCTTTTTGCCTTCAGTGAGTGAAAATCATGCTCAATTGGGTTGAGGTCATTGGACATTTAAAAAAATTCCAATTTTTGCCTAAAGAAGCCCTTTCGTTGCTTTAGTTGTATGATTTGGGTCATTATTCATCTGTACTATGAAGCGCCATTCTATCAGTTTTGTGGGATTTGTCTGAAACTGAGCAATAATTATACCTCTATACGCTTCAGAATTTATCATGCTAATATCAGCAGTCCCATCATCAATAAACAACACCAACAAACACCAGTGACCCAGTTCAATTGAAACAGTCAAACAGCTCATAAGTCAATTGCCCAATAAATTTTGAGCCTTTGAAAATAGAGGGACTCTGTAAAAATAAATGGCTATAATTCCTAAATAGTTAATGCAGTATTTTTGTTAAACCTGAAAAAAAGCTGAAAGTCTACACTTGTGTCTAAATGTGCCATTGTCCAAATACATATGGCCCTCTAATTAATATATATATATATTAGTGATGCACCGATAATAAATTTCTCAGCCAATACCGATAACTGATTATTCAGAGTGACATCGGCCAACACCCATACCGATAGTTCTGTCTTTTATACCTTCTTTTAAATTAATAATAATTAATTTAAAAGAATTCTGAAAGAAATGCATATAAAAACATTATTCTCTCCTTTTCAACAAGTTGTTTCACAGTAACTAGTCTCAAACAGAAAACACATTACTCAAATTAACATTAACACTAATTAAATTCTGAAGATTAAGGTATCTTACGAAGTAAGATAACTTATTGAATGTTATTAATTCATATCAACAGAATTAATTGACTGAATTCTAAAAAAAAAAAACCTCCTGTTAGGCTCACCTTCACTCACCACAAACAAAACATTTCTAATTCATAATTGAACATCAAACTGGAAATATATAATATATTTTTTTTTTATGTATTAACATTAACTGGATATGAAATACACTGCTCTACAAATATATTTTTTCTGTGCAATATATACTTTTTGTCAATTCATCTTCAACTTGAAACTTTCAATGGTGTACTGGCCCTTAACTTCAGTGTGAGGGTGAGCGGGCATCCTGGGGGGGATTGGTAGGGGTGTGGATGGTGATTGACTCAACGCAGACATCATAAATTTACTTTGGGTGCAAAATTTTTGCAGTGCAGAGATTACAGAACGTACAAACTGCAGTTTTGTCATCATTCCACACAACAGACATCTTCTTTACACACAGCACGAAATCGATGTGTTTTCCCCTCCCTCTTTTGATTGACAGGATATAATATAATCGGCCCTGATCATCGGATGTTTTTAAAATATCGGCCGAGTGCTGATAGCGGGGAAAATAGCCGTTGTCGGGCGATACATTGCTGCATCGCTAATATATACAGACATTATATATACAGTATCTCACAAAAGTGACATTTTTGTAAATATTTGGTAATATCTTTTCATGTGACAACACTGAAGAAATGACACTTTGCTATAATGTAAAGTAGTGAGTGTACAGCTTGTGTAACAATGTAAATTTGCTGTCCCTCAAAATAACTCAACACACAGCCATTAATGTCTAAACCACTGGCAACAAATGTTAGTACACCTCTCCTCCACCTTCCATTTGAGGATGCCCCACAGATGCTCAATAGGGTTTAGGTCTGGAGACATGCTTGGCATCACCTTCACCCTCAGCTTTGTTAGGCAGTGGTCATCTTGGAGGTGTGTTTGGGGTCGTTATCATGCTGGAATACTGTATACTGATCATGCTCTGCTTCAGTATGTCACAGTACATGTTGGCATTCATGGAATCATGCATTCATGGCCAGCAGTTTAGACATTAATGGCTGTGTGTTGAGTTATTTTGAGGGGACAGTAGATTTACACTGTTACACAAGCTGTACACTCACTACTTTAAATTGTGTGTGTATATGTATGTGTGTGTGTGTGTGTGTGTATATATATATATATATATATATATACACACACACACACACAGTAAATAAACACCCACATACAGATAAAAGTATGCTTTGTATGAACTCAACTTATAACTTCTATTTTATGATGTGAGCCATTTTTTCTCTTATATAACATTACAAGGAATAGTTCTTGTAGATATCACAAAATTGTATAATTTGGTGTTGTGTATATTTCATTGCTTTGGCTTTTCTGCTCATGACTGTTCACCTGCATTTGTCTACAAAGATGAGTTTAAAGTGGGACAGATATCAGTCCTGATGAAAAACTGCAATTTGTTTGGGTACATGAATAAATGGAAAAAAATTAATAAAAGTACGAAGCCATAAGTAAACTTTAGATTCAATTTAAGGTTCATACTGTTCTTGTTTCCTTTCACACACATCTTTTCACTACAAGCTAATTTAGAAAACCTTATTATTAAAGTTTCAGTCCTACTTTCAATAGTACAAAACTGAGCTCACAATATATAAAATAAAACCAAATACATTGTATACAGATTAACAAATATATTGTTTTTTTTTTTGTTGTTTTCTGAATAAGTTTAAGACAAAACCATTAGATATTCATACAGTGGGGCATAGGGTTACAAACCTAGTGAGAGTATACAGTCAGGTCCATAAATTTTTTAATATTGACCAATGTATTGTTATTTTAAATGTTATTTAGATCAGGGGTCTTCAACGTTTTCCAGGCCAACGACCCCCAAACTGATGGCGAGATGGAGCGGGGAACCCCTAATTATATACAGTATATTGTATGAAATTGTGTTATATCAAACTGGTACCAAAACTTTCGCGACCCCCATGCAGTACCTCCGCGGACCCCCTAGGGGACCCCCTGTTGAAGACCTCTGATTTAGATGCAATGAGTTTTGAAGCATTTGGCTCAGTCTGAACTGATAATATAACCCTGTACACATAATTCTTTTGTTAGCAGTCACATCATCAATAAAAAAAAGGGATTGAGTTCCATTGGTGGCCGTAACATGCCCATGCCATAGGATAAAGTGGTATGCATTGGATCATGAGTAGTTGTTTCTCTACTTTATGCAATTTTCTTCCCATCAGTCTAGAACAAGTTGATCGTTATCTAATTTGTCCATAGGATGTTGTTACAGAATTGTAAAGGATTTTGTAGATGTTTTGGCTCTAATGTGGTATTCCTGTTTTTGAGGCATCCAAATGTTTTACATCTTGTAGTAGACCCTCTATATTCACTCTGGTGAAGTCTTCTCTTGAATCTTAATTTTGACACAAATACAGTATGCTTACATCCTGGAGGTTGTTCTTACTATGGCCAGCTGTTGTGATGGTGGATTTTCTTCAACAAGGAAATAATTATTTTGTCATACACGTTTTTTGTCATACACATGCATTTGTTCATTTTAAAATGTACCAAATTGTAAATTTGGCAACACGTGTTTTTGCTATATCTGTGATAGGCTTGTTTTGATTTTTCCTTTTTTTAATGGGGAGACCACATATAAAACATTTTCTAATTCCTACACGGTTCATCCGATTTGAATGTAAATACCTTCAAATTAAAGCTGAAAGTCTGCATTTCGGCTCTAAAATATTGGTGTGGACAATTAAATTGTCCCAACCTGTTGCCACAAAGTTTGAAGGAAACAATTGTCTAGAATGTCTCTGTAAGCTGTGCAATTAAGATTTTCCTTAACTGGAACTGACATTGCCTTTCAGTTCAAAATTGACCGGCAGCGTTTCAAGCCATAATGCTGTGGCTCATTGGGGTGTATATATATATATATATATAT
>JAFFST010048396.1:56496-73782 GCA_022414735.1 Noturus placidus | reverse complement strand
GGTTTGGATTTTTTTTCACCTTTAATAATAAACACCTTCATTTACAAATTGCATTTTGTGTTTACTTGTGTTGTCCTTGACTATTGTTTAAATTGGTTTGATGTTCCGAAACACTTAAGTGTGACAAACATGCAAAGGAACAGGAAATGAGGAAGGGGCCAAACACTTTTTCACACCACTGTATATGAGCCAATCGGCACTTTCTGAACCACATATTTATACAGAAACATTATGTCTTCATATATTCATATACAAGAGTCAAGTGTATTTTGTTTACTACAGAAGCCAACCCATGAGCACTTCAACATTAAATTCAGATCAGATTCGGTGTGAGCCTGTTCCCTCAGCCTATGAGAACTTGGTTCCTAAGAGAGAAGAGAGTCATATCCAAGTTGATCACAAAGCTTGCACATGGTGATGGTTTGATCAAAAAAAAAAAAAGGCCATCTGGGATTGATGCCATTCTGAAAAGCATCATAACTCTTCTATCAACATAAACACTGAACAGTTTCCTAAAGAAATGCTCTTAGGTTACAGAATGCCTGTTCATGGGCACTTCAACATTACACAAAACCGGCCCTAATAAATATGAAAGATGGCAGCACAGAAAATGTTTATGGTTCAGGACTAAGCCAATGGAAGCTATTTGACTGGCATTTCCACCTGCTTCTGTCTTTCTCCAAGTCCTCCAACCCACTCCCCAGCCCCCTTCAGTCACCTGCCACACTGGAGTACTACTGAACCACTCAGCTGACTCAAGTGGCTGAAAAAAGAGTATGTTGATGTATTATAAATACCCACCCCTCTTTGAAACAGCGATATATTTAGACTCTGATAAGGCACTGCAGGATTCTCACACCCAGCTGAAGTTCAGGCTGACATTCTCTTAACAGCAGCTTGTGATTCTGCCTTTGGTTGAGCTTGTGGTTTCCTAACTGAAGCTACTCCAGTGTGAATATGTCCAAATATTGTGACCAGGAGCCCTACATGGAGGAAATTGATGAAGACAAAATTCTCGCAGGTCTTTCAGCTGAAGAGCTCCAGCAGCTCCAGAACGAGATGGATGATATTGCCCCTGATAAAACAATACCAGTGGGAATGAGACAGAATAACGCATCTGTTGAAGCAACGACTGAAGGTTTTCTATTTTTTGCTGTCACATACCATTGTTCCTTCTCATTTTCTACCTGTTTTTCCAGAGGCTGTACCAGAGGCTGTAATATTTGCTCCCTACACACTGTGTTTATGCTGTTTGATAATTAATGTTCTGTATTTTATGATAAATAATATTTAAATTGTTAATGGTCTACAAATGTATACCACACATGGTATAGATCAAGTTAAATTAACTGTATAGTTCTCTTTTTGCCATTTGTATTTTCTGCTAATTTCAGGGGACAAAGAATGGGAATCTGAGGATCAGGAAGACATTGACGAAGATGTGATTTTGGCAGGTCTCACTACTGAAGAGCTCAAACAGCTCCAGAATGAAATGGAGGTAATTGCTCCTGATGAGAGAGTGCCAGTAGGGATGCGACAGAAGGACCAAACTGATAAACCCCCAACAGGTTCATTTGACCACAGATCACTAGTGGACTACCTTTACTGGGAGAGAAAATCTAAAAGTTTGCTGGAAGAAGAAAGAATACCTACCACCCTGCTCCACAGTCAGGTAAGACAGCAAATTACTCAGGCAAATCTAAAAGTTTGAACAGTCTGCGCTCGGTTTTTACTATTAAAAAAAAAACAAAAACAAAAAAAATATATATATTATTCTACTATACTCTATACTCTAATCTTTATTTTACTATATTCAATATTGTTACTTTGATCAATATTATTCATACATTATATCATACATGGATGATATTATACTTTTACATATTTTGTCACCATCAGACAAGGGCAGAAGAACTGAAGAATATAGTGAAAGAAGATAATAAAAATATTGTGTATGAGGAGATTGGAAAAGATGCAGAGATAGAGGATTGTAAAGAAGTGATTGAGGAAATGATCGAAGAGGTAAAAGACAAAGTTGTCGATGTAGAAGTTGGTGAGAATGATCAAAAGAAACAGCCATTTAAAACAGAACCTCAAGAGAGTAGCATTATTATGTTTACCAACTCTCAGCCAGCTCCAAATTTATCTGACTCACAAAAGGAGAGAGAAACTCAAAGAGCTGAATTGAATGAGGACGAATCAAAAGTGGCTAAAATGAAGCAAACAGATCAGATTCAATGTAAACCTGTTCCCTCAGCGTATGAGAACTGGGTTCCTAAGAAAGAAGAGAGAGTCATATCCAAATTGAAGATCCCAACACTTGCACATGGTGATGGTTTGATTAAAAAAACTGCAAGGCCATCTGGGAATGATACCAATCTGGAAAGCACTCTGGACAAAATCCGCAATCATAACTCCTATATCACTGAGATCAACCTAAACAATATTGAGAACATTCCTAAAGAAATGCTCTTAGACTACATTGAGGCCCTGAAGAAGAACAAGCATGTTAAGACCTTCAGCATTGCAAATACAGGTGCAGATGAAAATGTGGCTTTTTCATTGGCCAACATGCTGCGAGAGAACAGGAGCATCACCACACTGAACGTTGAATCCAATTTCATTACTGGAAAAGGTATCATTGCGATTATGCGCTGTCTACAGTTCAATGAAACTTTGACAGAACTCCGGTTCCACAACCAGAGGCACATGCTGGGCCATCATGCAGAGATGGAAGTGGCACGTCTTCTGAAAGCCAACAACACCCTGCTTAAGGTTGGCTACCATTTTGAACTTCCTGGGCCTAGGATGGTGGTGACTAACTTGCTCACTAGGAACCTTGACCGGCAGCGACAACAAAGGAAGGAAGAGCAGAGGCTTCAGCAGATAAAAGAACAACGTCAGATCATGGAGGTGTATGAAAGCCACCTGAACTTGCCACCTGGTCTGCTGGAGATGTTAGGAGAATATATTCCTGAAATGGAACTTATCTGTGCTGCTCAGGGTCCTCAGCTTCTTTCACAAAGCCCTCCAAAACCCTCTATGGAATCAACACCATGTCCCAAGCTACAAAAGACACACCACCCTACTCAACAACATCCACGCAGTTCAGAATCAGACTCCTGCAATATGTTAAAAGATGTGAAGCTTAAGAAGACTCCAAAACGTCGTGACCCACTCCTGGATTTAACTAAAAAAGAAGCAAAAAGAGATGGGAGGGCTAATATTCAGTTACGAAGCACTTTCAAGCAGACAAACACAGCAAGTGAAGGCTCTCTGGATGACAGGGCCAACCTGAAAGATGTGATAAAGGCACTGAAACCAGTTCCTCGAAGAAGGCAGCCACCAAAAGAGGAACTAACACCACGTGACTTACTCCTCAATGAAATTAAACAGAGCAATGTGGCTTATCTAAAAGCGGTAAGTGCAGTTAAGGATTCTCACATTAGGACTCAAATTAGGAGAACAACCAATACATTTCAAAGAGCCTAGATACAAAATTAACACGCCATAATAATGGGAGGAGGAGTTGCATTTGCATGGTTTAAATTTAAAGTGTCTGAAATACTAAGCAAAAATAATCTTTTTTAGGTCCAAGCACCTTCAGCAAATATTGCCCCCAGTGGATAATGCCACATTGCCAAGTTATCTTGCCAAGTTACATAAAACTATAAAGCTTTCATAGATTAGCATAATTTTAAAGTTTGTGAGGACTGCTCATAAAACTTAAGTATGAAATGTTTGAAATTCTATAAAATATTGTTTAAGTAAATTAGGCTCCACCCCCACCTGGATTGATTGGCATGTACAATGGTGCTTTAAAGTTTGTGAACCCTTTACAATTTTCTATATATCTATTTTCTATATATACAAAAGTGAGTCCACCCCTAAGTGAAATTGTCCAAATGGGGCACAAAGAGTCAATATTTTGTGTGGCCGCCATTATTTTCAGGCACTGCCTTAACCCACTTGGGCATGGAGTTTACCAGAGCTTCACGGGTTGCCACTAGATTCCTCTTCCACTTCTCCATGACGACATCACGAAGCTGGTGGATGTTAGAGACTTTGTGCTCCTCCACCTTTCGTTTGAGAATGCCCCACAGATGCTCAATAGGGTTTAGGTCTGGAGACATGCTTGGCCAGTCCATCACCTTCACCCTCAGCTTCTTTAACAAGGCAGTGATTGTCTTGGAGGTGTGTTTGGGGTCGTTATCATGCTGGAATACTGCATACTGATCATGCTGTGCTTCAGTATGTCACAGTACATGTTGGCATTCATGGTTCTCTCAATGAATAGATGTATGAGTGCTGCCAGCATTGCTGCAGAGGTTGAAGGGGTGGGGGTCAGCCTGTCAGTGCTCAGACCATACGCCGCACACTGCATCAACTTGGTCTGCATGGCTGTTGTCCCAGAAGGAAGGCTCTTCTAAAGATGATGCACAAGAAAGTCTGAAAACAGTTTGCTGAAGACAAGCAGACTAAGGACATGGATTATGAGACCAAGATAATCTTATTTGGTTCAGATGGTGTCAAGCATGTTTAGCAGCAACCACTTGAGGAGTATAAAGACAAGTGTGTCTTGCCTACAGTCAAGCATGGTGGTGGGAATGTCGTGATCTGGGGCTGCATGAGTGCTGCCGGCACTGGGAACCTACAGTTAATTGAGGGAACTATGAACGCCAATATGTACTGTGACATACTGAAGCAGAGCGTGATCAGTATGCAGTATTGAAACATGATAATGACCCCAAACACACCTACAAGACGACCACTGCCTTGCTAAAGAAGCTGAGGGTGAAGGTGATAGACTGGCCAAGCATGTCTCCAGACCTAATCCCTATTGAACATCTGTGGGGCATCCTCAAATGGAAGGTGGAAGAGCACAAGGTCTCTAACATCCACCAAATCCGTGATGTCGTCATGGATAGATAGAGGGTTAAGGCAGTACTGGAAAATAATGGTGGCCACAGAAAATATTGACACTTTGAAAACAATTTGGACATTTTCACTTAGGGGTGTACTCATTTTTACTGCCAGCGGTTTAGACATAAATGCCTGTGTGTTGAGTTATTTTGAGGGGACAGCAAATTTACCTGTTACACAAGCTGTACACTCACTACTTTAAATTGTTATAATCAAGTTATTAGTTATAATCAAGTTATAATCAAATTTTTACAAAAATGTGAGGGGTGTACCCACTCTTGTGAGATACTGTAAATTCGTATTTTAGTTTAGTGAATATGCTAAAGTCCTTTGTGCAAAAATACCTGATCTGATTTATGCATCATACTGAAGAAATATCCACTTTCTAATCCACAGGTGCCTCTTCCCAAAGTTCTGGAATCAAGGGAGACCAGTCTCTTATGATGACAACATTCTTTTTGACAGACTACTCACCACTACCTGTAGCCAATATGGGCCTAATCAGATACTGCTGTACGAGCCATACACTGCCATCAATTTTCATTTATTGCTGTTTTGATCACAGTGTGGCTTCTCTATGAGCCAGTAGTTAATTTTATGATAGCTGCATGAAATCCACTGGTATATATACATACAGTCAGGTCCATAACTATGTGGACAGTGACACAATTTTTGTAATTTTGTTTCTGTAAACCACCACAATGGATTTGAAATGAAGCTATCAAGAGGCGATCGAAGTGTAGACTTTCGGCTTTAATTAAAAAGCTTTAACAAAAATATTTCATTAACTCTTTAGGAATTACAGTGATTTTTTACAGTTCTTCCATTTTCGATTTTCATAGGATGAAAAGTAATTACACAATTGACTGATAAGCAGTTTCATGGGCAGGTGTGAACCTGGGAACAAAGTATTTCCATTTTTGTTTACCCAAATATTTATGAATCTCATGCTGTATTTAGAATCAGGCACAGAATAAAACAGATTTCAAATATACCTCAGTAGATTTAAAAATTGGTCTAGGGCTCCCAATATTTGTTTGTACACTTTGCCTTTGCACTGTGGCAAATTTATATTTATAGTCATATGAAGGAAGATAACATTTTAATATACACAAATGTTTCCACTTTGCTGTTTTATCTATGTATCATCTAGTTTGGCAGAACTGCTACCTTCAGCTGGGCCAAATTCTTGAGACACTCCTCATTTGTTCAACAGATTCAATCAAAGAAAATATATATAGTTGCAAGCAGTGATTGATGGGCCCAAGAACCAAGGGCACAGCATTGTCTGTTACAACAGCCAGTCTTAGCATGTGGATGTTATTATGCCATAACACTGAACATACACATAAACTTTGAGTCATGTTGCATTACGTACAGTGGAATTATGCCACACTTCCTTTTTGCACTGCCTGATATTTTAATTAACATCCTTACCATGGCAATACTGTTCCAGATTTCAACATTTCCATCCTAATTAATATCATGGAAATATTAACATCATTCTATATGTACTACTGTATGACTCTTACTCACCCTGTGAGAGACATATTAAAAAGGTTTGTTTTTTTTAGCCTTACCTTCCGTTGCAAGTTGGGAGCACTATGACAATGACTTACAGTGTGTATGTATACTTGTCTGTGCCTTATCCCTTTATATATATATATATATATATATATATATGTGTGTGTGTGTGTGTGTGATGTTTATTACCCATTCAATGCTGTACTTTGGAATTATGGCACACCCCCTGATTACATGACTTCACATATAAATTGGCACTCCCACCATGGCAAGACAAAAATACTATTGCTATCTACAGCACAATCTACTGTAAACAATCTTTGAATACTAATACTAATAATGTTAACATAAAAATACTTTATGATTAAAATTATTACATTAATAATAGGGGGAAATTGTACCTTATATTATGAATACTGATCTACTTTTCTTTATCAGCAGGCTGCTTCAGTGGCTCTCACCTCCATATCTCTGTACTATATATTTAGTGTAGATATCTTGTTAATCTCTTTTAAACAGAAAATGCATCATCCAATTGGCTGATGTTTCTCATGACAGCAGTTGATATCCAATAAAATGTGACTGAACAATGGAATGCATTCATTAAAAAAAAAACTTTTATTATAATCAGTGTAATAAATGCTATTACATAACAATTCATAGATTTTCATAGTTTAATAGTACTGGCATTTTCCTTTAGAATTCACTGGTATTCATTAGAATTAATTAATTGTTCCATCAATTCATCTTGGACCAGATGCAGCAAAACAGACTCAAACAATGATACTACCACCACCATATTTCACAGATGGGATAAGTTTCTTATGCTGGAATACAGTGATTCCTTTTCTCCAAACAACATTTCTCATTTAAACCAAAATTGATATTTTGGTCTCTTCTGTCCACAATTTCTTTTCAATAGCCTTTTGGCTTGTCCAGGTGATCTTTAGCAAACTGCGGTCAGGCAGCAATTATCTTTTTGGAGAGCAGTGGTTTTCTCCTTGCAAACCTTCCATGCACACCATAGTTATTCAGTGTTCTCCTGATGGTGGACTCATGAATATTAACAATGAGAGAGATTCTTGTTAGAGATTCTTTGTGACCTCATCAACTATTACACGTCTTACATGTCTGACTGTGGATTGATGGAGTCCAAACAAATGTTTTGTAACCTTTTCCAGCTTAATGAGCATCAACAACTCTTTTTCTGAGGTCCTCAGGAATCTCTTTTGTTCATGCAATGATACACAGCCACATATGTGTTGTGAAAATCAGACTAGGACAAGAGTCCCCTAGGACAAGGCCCATTACTCATATACAAAGTTTTGTGAATTCATGCATTAAGAAAAAACTGTCCATTATATCAAAAACTCAAAGGTTTTGTTTAGGTTGGTCTCCCTATTCTCTCTCCCAAATTTCATGTTTGTGGTACAAAATTTGCAGGAAAGGAAGCAATAAGTAAATAAATAAATAAAATCGCAAAGAAGCAATAAATAAATAAATAAAATCGTAAATTGGCCATTTGAGTAATCACAAATTAAACTTTGTGAACAAATCGGTAAAACTTTGCACCTTGAAGGGGCTCAAGACAAACAAGTATCTTGATTTGATGTTGAGCAGTTTTAAAGTTATTAACAATTTTATCCATTTGTAAATAATAGGGCCACCTACTTGTGAATTTAGACAAAACATCTTGTAAGCTCTTATGAGGAGGTCCTTCAATTATTTACAGAGTTTGGTTAAAATATGTCACACATTTGCTGAGATATGGCCTCACATCCTTTGGGTTTGCTGTCAAATATTTTAGTGCTTAATGGACAAAGCATTCATAAATAAATAAAAAACTAAGTTTTGTTTTGGTTCATTTGCTGACCATTACTAAATTATTGTAAGTTATTACGTTATTGTAAGTTATTGTACAAAATTTAACATGGCTGGCTTCTTGTTTGAGAAATCACAATTGTGTTAAATCAAGAACACTCAGGATCTTTGATTGAATCAAAAGAAACAATAACTTTGTTCTGATGTTGAAAGGTAAAGTATAATCGTGCCAAATGTGAAAAATGGCATGTTGAATTATATAAATTGAATAAAAACATATTGTGATAATGAGACTTGAATTTTTCTGCCCAGCAATTTGACACAAATTCAAAAAAAAACCCAGCAATGACAATGCTTCAATTAGTTTCCTCTGCAATTCATTGGGTTTGTATATTTTGATTGAAAACAAAATTCCAGCATTCAAAATTTACTGCACAAATATTCACCTTCCTAAAATACAGTTCCATAATATTCAATTGTTACCCGCTTTATTATGCGTCAGGTAGTATTTCAACAAATAATTTTTCAACCTCACAAATTAAGGCTGCAAAAATTCAGGTCTTAAAATCTGAGTCTCACAGGAAGAGCAATGGTTTGCCGATACTATTGCTGCTCAGAACCTGGTCAAAGCGTTGGTGGTTGTGGTGTGGATTGGGTCGATAGTGAAACAGAAGACGAATCAAGGGGTAAGTTAAGTTATTCATTATTTATCAAAAGCACAGTAGGATATTTTACTGTTCTGTTGAATTGCTTTTCATTTCTCCTTTTGAACAAATGCTAATCATTAATTGTAGCAAAGTTATGTTAGCTTTTTTTGACTAGCTAGCTAACATTAGCTAATGACAGCAGCCTTCACTATCACGTTATATTTTGAACACCTGTAGGAAGTCAATGGCTTGGCTAGCGACATACCTACAAGCTAGCTTTACTGGTGCTCATCAGTCATGGGACATGCTTCCATGCTTCTGTAGCTTCCATGTGTGGAAATGTCATGGTATCACACTACCTTAAATGTCTACTTAATCAAGGAATATAAACATGAAAATATAGCTGCAAGCAGCTATTATCGTGGTTCAAGCCATTTAGGACCCTTAAAGACGTTAAAAGATATTACTTAATATTGTGCAATTCTATAAGGAATGACAAGAAACAATATGTTTATTCCAGGTCTCTCCTTTATAATACCATTTTCAGGCTTTGCACACATTTTGTTGATGATATAGATACTTGAAATAAATGATAGGTATGAAAAATACTTACTTCAGGTCTCCCCTTTATAACATAATTTCCAGATCTCACTGTAATCATAATGTGATAATATAATTGTAAACCCTGATACCTCAAATGAACAAATGAAGCGATAAACCTTGAGAAAATGTGATTGGTAATGTTATTATAATGAGTTTATAATGTCTATGATTTCAAAAGAAAAAACGTGAAAAGAACTATATTATTAAGTATAAAGAGCTAAAGAGTACTCTGCTGCCATCTAGTGGTTATAATGGCAATTTAAGTGAATTTACCATAAGAATGCAGTCATTTTTCACCTTTTTAACTGTTAGAAAGATAACTACTGCCCAATCTACATAAAATTGTGTCTGCTTGTTCAAAGTCATATGTCACATGAGCTTACCTACTCTCCAGAAGATCTAAGCATTCCTTGATGATTTATAGGCTTTTGGGCACACTTACTCAAGCCCACATTTTAAGGTTTTTAAGCACATGTGTAAAAAGGTAATGTGTATTCTTTTTTTTTTTTTTTTTTTTTTTTTGATCAAGGTTTCTTCATTAACATTTTCCTACTTAAACATATACAGCAAATAAACAAAACAAAACCACCCCCCTCCCCCGAGTGCCAGACACAGAACATACGTAATACAAATTGCAAAGCCAGACCATCATAGAAAAGAAGAGAGCAAAAGAAACAAAATTATAGACAATTAACAGGTAACACTGTCAGCGTTCATGTCCCTAACAAAGAACAGAAAAGATTGCCAGATTTTGTCAAATTTCCCAGTCGCTCCCCTCACAGTGCACCTAATCTTTTTTGATCAAGGTTTCTTTATTAACATTTTCCTACTCAAACATATACAGCAAATAAACAAAACAAAACCACCCCCTCCCCCCAGTGCCAGACACAGAACATACGTAATACAAATTGCAAAGCCAGACCATCATAGAAAAGAAGAGAGCAAAAGAAACAAAATTATAGACAATTAACACGTAACACTGTCAGCGTCCATGTCCCTAACAAAGAACAGAAAAGATTGCCAGATTTTGTAAAATTTCCCAGTCGCTCCCCTCACAGTGTACCTAATCTTTTCCAACTTAAGATGACACATGACGTCCCTGACCCAGTGACCATACATAGGTGGAGCAGGATCCTTCCATTTAAACAATATTAATCTCCTGGCCAGGAGGGTACAGAAGGACATCATGCTGGTCTCATTCAGTCTAAAAGGAGAATTCTCCGGGGTCACCCCAAACAGTGCAATAAGAGGGGACAACTGTACTACACTTCCCAATATCTTAGTAAAAGTATCAAATATAGATTGCCAGAATGTGTACAGCTTCGGACAAGTCCAGAACATATGCAGCAGAGCGGCTGGGGCCTGTCTGCATCGATCACATGTGGGGTCAATGCCGGAATTAATCTTTGAGAGCCTGGTTTTGGACCAATGCAAATTAAAATTAAAATTTGCAGACAATGCAGACAGTGAACAATTTTAAATTGGACAACCGCATGTCTGAGACATATGGAGGAGGAGAAAATCCCCTTGATTACCTTGCACCAATCCGTATCAGAAATTGATTCGCCCAGGTCCGTCCATTTACTCTTGAGGAGATCAAGTGACGACAAATCACTGAGTGGGTCGTAGATGGCCCTTATTGTCTGTTTCCTAGCCAGTTTACATTTAAAAACTGCATTTAATAAAGAATCGGAAGGGCACAATGGGAAGGTGTCCAAATTTAAGGCCACAAAGCTTCTAAGCTGCAAATATTTATAAAAATGCGATCTGGGAATGCCATATTTCTGTGTTAGCTGTTCAAATGGTCCAAAACATATAAAAATTTAGGCAGCACATTCATCTTTATAGTATTGATTCTGCCCCCCAAGGAGAGAGGCAAGGAGTCCCAATACTCTATATCTTGCCTCAGATTGGACAATAGGGGCTGATAATTAGCAAGGTATAGATCTTTGTAACTATGCGTAACCCACAACCTGAGATACTTGAATTTCTTTAGACAAATTCTGAAAGGAAATGAGTCCAGGGGTACCTGTGGGGCCCCCTCCCCAACAGCATCAGCACACTTTTTTGAATATTGAACCTTATAGGCTGATATTGTACCAAAAGCCTCGAGTGGGGTCATTAGTTCAGGGAGACTCTCATGGGGCTGTGAGATGAACACAAGCATGTCATCCGCGTACAAAGAAACTTTATTCTCTATCCCCGCACGCCGGATACCCCTAATGCCAGTATTCTGTTTTAGCGCTACAGCCAATGGCTCCATCGCCACAGCAAATAGCAGTGGCAATAGAGGACAGCCCTGTCTTGTACCCCGCTGGAGCTCGAAGTAGGTGGATAAATTATTATTTGTACGAACAGCCGTCCAAGAGACGTATATAAAAGTTTGATCCATGATACAAACTTAGGACCAAATCCAAATCTCTCCAGCGCGCTGAAAAGATAGCCCCACTCCACCCGGTCAAATGCCTTTTCAGCATCGAGTGAAAGCACCACTTCCGGGGTACCAGCTGGAGAGGGGCTGTAGAGGATATTGAAGCGGCGTCTGATATTGAAAAAAGAGTATCTATTCTTAAGAAAACCTTTTTGGTCCGGTGATATAATGGATGGAAGAACTCCCTCCAAGCGACATGCCAAAGTTTTAGCTATTATTTTAACATCGGTATTTAATAAAGAAATTGGACGGTAAGAGCTACACTCAAGAGGGCTCTTATCCTTCTTAAGGAGTAAGGAGATAACTGCTTCACACATAGTAGATGGCAGGGCTCTCAAGGAGAGCGACTCCCTAAAAACTGACATTAACAAAGGGGAGACTTGGCTTGAAAACTTTTTATAGAAATCAACTGGATAGCCATCCGGTCCTGGGGACTTGCCGTTTTGCATGGAACCAATCGCCGATGCTATCTCCCCGACCGAGAGGTCCTCCTCCAACCATGCGGCATCCCCTGGATCTAAGGACGGAACATTCAGGGTCTTAAAAAGTTCCAATGCAGAAGGGTCTACAGATGGGTCGGAGCTGTATAGGGACATATAAGAAGCTTGGAAGCTGGAATTAATCTTATGATTATCTGTATTTTTCGAGCCCTGCTCATCATACACTTCAGAGATGGACAGATTAGCAGTCCTCCTTCTTAGCTGGTGGGCAAGAACTCGTCCAGCCTTCTCCCCATGCTCATAAAACCCACATCGTGATTTGGAGATAAGATACTCTGTTTCATCAGATACTCTGTTTCAGATAGCCTGGAGATAAGATACTCTGTTTCATCAGATACTCTGTTTCAGATAGCCTGGAGATAAGATACTCTGTTTCATCAGATACTCTGTTTCAGATAGCCATAAGATACTCTGTTTCAGATAGCCTGTTTCATCAATAAACGTTCGAACTCTGTCTGCAGTGACAAACACCTATTCACAAAATCTGCAGAAGGTGATTGGCCATGTGCCCTATCCAGCTTAAGAATCTCTTCCGCCAATTCTCCCAGTCGAGCCATATTCACTCTCTTCTGATTAGCACAGTATGAGATGACCTGACCTCGTAAATACGCCTTCAGTGACTCCCAAATAGTCAGGGAAGACATTCCAGGTGTCTGATTAGTATCCAAAAAAAAACATAATTTCAGATGCAATAAAACTAGTAAATACATCATCCGACAGGAGCAGAGTCTCCAAGAAGACTCCAAGGACGATAGTTGGATTGTATATTCAGTATGCGCATTCCCATAGTCAAGGGGCAGTGGTCTGAAATAACTATAGGCCCATAGTCACAGCTAGCTATGAGGGGAAGCATTCTTTTGTCCAAAAAGAAATAGTCTATACAGGAATATGTGTTATGAACCGTGGAGAAAAAGGAGTAGCTCCTAGAAGCAGGGTTGCGAAAACGCCACACGTCCACCACTCCGTACGATTCAAGGAAGAGCTGAATAGAACGTGCCGCCCCAGACAGGGACAAGGATCTAGGTGAGCTACGATCCAGCACAGGGGAGAGAGTACAATTCATATCCCCACCGAGGATAAGGTAATGCGATCCCATATTTGGTAGGCGGGAAAGAAATTTTGTGAAGAACATCGAATCATCCCTGTTTGGTGCATAAACACTGGCCAAAATTACCAGGAAAATATAAAGCTTCCCAACGACAATAACATAGCGCCCAGCAGCGTCAGAGTCCACACTTGTCATCGTAAATAGTGTATTCCGATCGATTAATATAGCTGCCGCCCTAGCCTTCGAATGAAAATTTTAATTAAAAATCTGTCCCAACCACTCCCCTCCCAATCTAGAATGGTCTGATTACCGTAGATGCGTCTCCTGTAGAAATGCAATATTTACATTAAGCCGTTTCAGATGTGTAAGGCTGATTGGCGTGTCTAAAGTGTCCGTAGTGTATGAATGTGAGTGTGTATGTGATTGTGCCCTGCGATGGACTGGCACCCTGTCCAGGGTGTACCCCGCCTTGTGCCCGATGCCTCCTGGGATAGGCTCCAGGTTCCCCGTGACCCTGAAAAGGAGTAAGCGGTTGAAGATGGATGGATGGATGGATGGAAATACCTTCTTTCGCTTCAAAGGGTGATTAAGCGCCTTAACATTCCAGCTCACGAAATTAACCATACCAAAATCCGAAGTTCTGGGAATAATGAAGTCAGTCATAATGATAGAGAGAAAGAAAAAAAGGTTAGAAATCTGAGCCTTACAGGGATCGTAGAACGACAGCAGATAAGCCACATCACAGATGCCTAGCAAATTAAACACAATAAGTGACAAAGTCTGGCACACCCTCCCGTTAACCCCACCCCCCACAGCACCTACAAGAACAAGGTGCTCCCCCTCCCCTCCCAAAACAAATCCGCACATTCAGTGCTTGTGTGGAGGAACTCTATAGAGCTTACTGCTCAATTTTTTTTCACCTTTAATAATAAACACCTTCATTTACAAATTGCATTTTGTGTTTACTTGTGTTGTCCTTGACTATTGTTTAAATTGGTTTGATGTTCCGAACCACTTAAGTGTGACAAACATGCAAAGGAACAGGAAATGAGGAAGGGGGCAAACACTTTTTCACACCACTGTAAAACCCATTGAATTACAGAAGAAACTTATTCAAGCATTGTTATTGCTGGGGTTTTTTTTTCCATTTGTGTGAAATTGCTGTTCAGAAAAATTCAAGTATTGTTTTTTGCAATATGTTTTTATTCAATTTATGTAATTCAAAATGCCATTTTTCCTTGAGGACATTTGGCACTATTATACTTCCATAAAAGGTTAAAAAGTTACCAACAATTGCTATGAAAAATTTTTATAATCACCATATATGAACTTATGAATTATAGCACCATCTAGGAGGTGAAATGGACAAAATTTCTTGGAGACCCCTAAAGTAAGGTTCTTCATTTTGGTGGAAATACATAATAAGCTTGCTAAGATATGCCCTCACTTCCTGTTTGATGGCTTTACCATCAAATTCGTTTGTGTGTTATGGAAGAATATCCTGTATACAAACATCAGAGAAACAAGTATTTTTCCGGCTGGTCTCACATCGCAGCATGCCGAATTAGGTGGTGATTGGGCAAAATTTGTAGGAGAAGAAGATAAAAAACAGTCCATCCATCCATCTTCTATACCCCAGGAGCACAGGGTGAACAGGGTGCCAGTCCATCGTAGGGCACAATCACATACACATTAACACACTATGGACACTTTGGACATGCCAATCATGTCCAGCCATGCTAGTAGGTGGAAGCCGGAGTACCCAGAGGAAGCACAGGGAGAACATGCAAGCTCCGCTCACACAGGGTCCCGGTGGGAATCGAACCTCTGACCCTGGAGGTGTGAGGCGAACGTGCCAACCACTAAGCCACCGTATGCCCCATGAGGAAAAAACAGTTTTACATAAAATTCAAATTCAAAATATCCGACATGCTGTTTGAGAAATCACAAATTTTGGGAAATCAAAAAAAAAATTATCAGCAGCTTCAAAGGACTCAATAAGAACAAGAATCTTCAGTGGTTCAAAAGTTACAAGAAATTTTTAATTAAATAATGTGATTTGCAGTGTCATCTAGAGGTGAATTTAGGCAAAACTATTTGGAGACCCCTTGGATGAGATCCTACAGTGATCCACCAAATTTGGTCAAAATATGTGATTGTGCCCTGCGATGGATTGGCACCCTGTCCAAAGTGTACCCCACCTTGTGCCCGATGCTCCAGGTTCCCCGTGATCCTGAAAAGGAGTAAGTGGTAGAGGATGGATGGATGAATGGACAAGTGTGCTGATTTTGCCAGCTTCACAGTCAAATTCATTTGTGAATTATGGATTAACCATCTCAAATAACAAAAATCAGAGAAACTTTTTTCAGGCTGGTCTCATGATGGTGGATGCCAAATTTACACTGATCAGCAATAACATTAAAACCACTGCCTAATATTTTGTTGGTCCCCCTTGTGCCGCTAAAACAGCTCTGACCCATCAACCATTTCTACCATTCTGGAAGAAAACCTGATGGAGTCTGCAAAAGACCTGAGACTGGGACGGAGATTTGTCTTCCAACAAGACAATGATCCAAAACATAAAGCAAAATCTACAGTGGAATGGTTCACAAATAAACATATCCAGGTGTTAGAATGACCAAGTCAAAGTCCAGACCCGAATCCAATCGAGAATCCGTGGAAAGAACTGAAAACTGCTGTTCACAAACGCTCTCCATCCAACCTCACTGAGCTCGAGCTGTTTTGCAAGGAGGAATGGGCAAAAATTTCAGTCTCTCGATGTGTAAATCTGATAGAGACATACCCCAAGCGACTTACAGCTGTAATCGCAGCAAAAGGTGGCGCTACAAAGTATTAACTAAAGGGGGCTGAATAATTTTGCTCGCCCAATTTTTCAGTTTTTTAATTGTTGAAAAAGTTTGAAATATCCAATAAATTTGGTTCCACTTCATGATTGTGTCCCACCTGTTGTTGATTCTTCACAAAAAATTACAGTTTTATATCTTTATGTTTGAGGCCTGAAATGTGGCAAAAGGTCGAACAGTTCAAGGGGGCCGAATACTTTCGCAAGGCACTGTATATACACATGCAGTATCTCACAAACGTGAGTACACCCCTCACATTTTTGTAAATATTTGATTATGTCTTTTAATATGACAACACTGAAGAAATTACACTTTGCTACAATGAATGCCAACATGTACTGTGACATACTGAAGCAACCTGTGAAGCTCTGGTGAACTCCATGCCCAAGACTTAAGGCAGTGCCGGAAAATAATGGTGGCCACACAAAATATTGACACTTTAGGCCCAATTTTGACAGTTTCACTTAGGGGTGTATTCACTTTTGTTGCCAGTGGTTTAGACATTAATGGCTGTGTGTTGAGTTATTTTGAGGGGACAGCAAATTTAAACTGTTAGACAAGCACTATACACTCACAACTTTACATTGTAGCAAAGTGTCATTTCTTCAGTGTTGTCACATTATAAAAATGTGAGGGGTGTACTCACTTTTGAAAGATACTGTGTGTGTAATATATACACACACATATACATATATATACATATATCCACATACACACACACACACAGGTGTTGGTCACATAATTAGAATATCATCAAAAAGTTGATTTATTTCAGTAATTCCATTCAAAAAGTGAAACAAGTTTAATGTATACATTCATTACACACAGACTGATATATTTCAAGTGTTCATTCCTTTTAATTTTGATGATTATAACTGACAACTAATGAAAACCCAAAAATCAGTATCTCAGAAAATTAGAATAC
>JAFFST010048396.1:37172-51895 GCA_022414735.1 Noturus placidus | reverse complement strand
TATATATAAAAACCATAGCAATTACCCTTTTTAACATTTGCATTACCATTTGTTCCAACACTGAAAGAAAAAAAAAATCTAGCATTTCCTTTCCACCACTTTCCAAAAAAGGAAAAAAAAATAGAGATGATTACGGCAATCAGAAGAGAAAAAGAGGTCAAATTTAGCAACACTCCCTCAGCAGCTGTATTAGAAACTCCCCTCGCTGCAGTGTTGACTAGTTTGTTTTTTGTAATTTTATGCCAGCTAATGCAACAAGGAGTGTTATAAATGTACATAAATTTTATAACTTTGCTATTTTGTTATATAAACTATTGCACTGAATAATACATTTTTATTTGGAGGAGACAAACAATAATTTAACAATAGTTATAGATTTCTAACTTAATTCACTTATATGTATGTGTTAAGCCATGTGGCTTTTATTTTGGTGGAATTTTTTTTTACTTCACTTCTCCTTACCAATCAGGTGAAATTCTCTAAACATCTGCCCACAGAAACGTTTGAGATTATGCAAACATAAAACCAAAGTGAATCTAGCAGGTGTTGTGTCTAAATGCAGGTTATAAGCGACTCAAACTTTTACTGTGAACCGAGCCACTCTAGAACACTGATGAGCCACACACACCGAGTGAAACACTGTCACATGGGTTTACCATTTCAAAATGCAACGTGCAAAAATAAAATTATCTTTACGGTGCATTGTTAAGACCCGTGAAACATGAATTTAAGACATTAAGACTAATGACATACAGAAACCCTGATATTGTGCAACCCTATATGGAAAGGTTTCAAGAAAATTTTGGACCTATGTGGGTCCTACATGGACGTGCTGACTGGGACATTGCGATGAATTGCATATTGCAGAAACACCATTATTTTTCCTAAAATTAAACTCAAACAAACATACCTCATCTGCCATCTGTGTAAGGTTCCTCTTCATTGCATATGCATCTTCACCATCTGCATAGTATTTTGGCTCTACCTCACTTATTCTAGAGTAGAGAAGCTCATGAATATTTCACATAAAGGAAGTTTCACAAAAAAAAAAAAAAAAAAGAGCAAGATACTTACTGAAATTTGAGTGTGTTGGAGTACAAATGAAGGGCTGCTCGATTGCTGAAAAAGCAATAGAGAAAGATAGATCGATAATTACATATATATATATATATACACACACACACACACACATACTCACAAAAGTGAGTACACCCCTCACATTGTTGATTATATCTTTTCATGTGACAACACTGAAGAAATGACACTTTGCTACAATGTAAAGTAGTGAGTGTACAGCTTGTGTAACAGTGTAAATTTGCTGTCCCCTCAAAATAACTCAACACACAGCCATCACATGTACTGTGACATACTGAAGCAGAGTATGATCAGTATGCAGTATTCCAGCATGATAACAACCCCGAACACACCTCCAAGACGACCACTGCCTTGCTAAAGAAGCTGAGGCTAAAGGTGATGGACTGGCCAAGAATGTCTCCAGACCTAAACCCTATTGAGCATCTGTGGGGCATCCACAAAGGTGGAGGAGCACAAAATCTCTAACATCCACCAGCTCCGTGATGTCCTCATGGAGTTGATAGTTATTTTAAGGGGACAGTAAATTTACACTGTTACACAAGATGTACACTCACTACTTTACACTGTAGCAAAGTGTCATTTCTTCAGTGTTGTCACATGAAAAGATATAATCAACAATGTGAGGGGTGTACTCACTTTTGTGAGTATGTGTGTGTGTGTGTGTGTATATATATATATATATATATATATTGTACACAAATTATAGGATAAGTAAAAATAAATATGCCATCAACCAAATGAAAATTCAGGTGAATGCCAAAAAGGCAACAACAGGATGAGAGACGCTGCCAAATCACACAAGAGTGGTGCAGGGATGACATAATTTTGTACCGGAACCCGAAAGTTAGCATCACACCGGTTCCCTCAACAAAAAAACAATAGGATTTTCCCATAGGCTTTTAGATTATTGCAAAAAAATAAGCTCTGTGATCAACAAAAGTTTACAATACTAACATATTTGTCCATCAAGATCAATTGTGAAAATGAACACAACTTTTATGACGTTTGAATCCTAAATACAATCGCCAGAAATAAAAGCTAACCGTATGCTATAAACGAACTACACCACGGTCGCTCCAGTTCAACGTCACCATCACCAAGCTTCCGACAACTTTTCCAAAATTGATTTAAAAACATTTTCCATAATACAGATTTACTCTGTGGATGACTCTTCATCCACATTTTTTTTTTGGGGGGAGGGGGGAAATTGTGCACAGCACACCTGAACTAGTTTATCTGCAAAGTTTTTCCTGTTCGGCGTGAGGACGTTTAATGTCCACGACAACCGCTGTATTCCCATTTAGCAACTAGTTATCAACCGCCTTTTGCAATACACGTTAAAGATTTTTTTAAATATAATGAGTGTGGCATTACTGGTGTATTTTATGTCGTAGAATAAAATATGAAAATATTTTGAGCTTGTGTTCACCACAGAACTTATTTCAGGCTTTTAACCAAAATCCCATTCAATAAACCCATTGACTTCGGGACGATCGAACCGGAAGGGAGAAAATGCTAACTCGTTTCTGGGTTTTGGCATTACAAAATTACATTATCCCTGCGCCACGCTATGGTGACTGGCTTCAAGTTTAGGAACCGCTTGATTTAAAATGCAGCAGAGTTTCCTATGAGTGGAGAAAGAACTTTAAACGTCAATGTCACAGTCGATCATGTAATTGAGATCAATATTCAATTAATTGTGCAGCCCTAATATATACACAAACACAGTACCTCTTTCTAACATGAAGAGATACATATTTAGCATTGAAGTTCTCAATCATGGCTCGACTGGCCTGGTCCATTAACTTCTGAGCGAGACCAAGTCTTCGGTGGGAACGTTTAACTGCCTATATGAGAATACACATTAATACAGTAACATACATAAAAATGGAGTTAAAAGAGATTACAATTCAAACAACAGAGGACTGAGACAATTGTCATTGGGACAACTTTTTCTCCTTTTACTCACTAATGATGTAATATGTCCATGAGGCACATCATCTGGATCCTCCTCCCTGCAAAGTAAAAGACAAATACTATTAAAATTTTAAACTTGATGGCATATGTACATAATAAAAAAAGAAAATAACCAAATTTGTAACTTACATTTTGGCCAGAACATATCCAACTATCTTTCCATTCTCATCCTCAGCTATATAGGAAAGCTACAATACAAGCCTTTTGTCAACCACAGACACAACCATACATGAAGAACATGATTATTTTCAAATTCTTAGGTTTGCTACAGACCTGTGGCCAAGAAAGTCCATGGTAAAAATAGTATTTCATTTGGTAGTTTTCTGGAAGACATAGCAGGTTGCAGTGCTGCATGTTCATCAAATCCTCTGGCTACAAATAAAACATTGCACAAATATTATTTGGGAGACAGGCGTGAATACTCACTCAGTACGTTTACATGGACAACAATAATCCACTCTTCATCTAATTAAGACCATACTTTGATTAAGAAACTACCATGTAAACACCAACCTTAATCTAATTAAGGTCATAATCTAATTAAGCTCTAATGAATTAAGATAGGTGTAGTATTACAGACATGTAAACACCTTTATCACATTATGAACGGCGTGTGAGTTTTCACCGCATTTTGCGACAGGACACGACCACACACGGCAGTTTTACGGAGTTCGGTCGCGTCCCAAATCGCATACTTTCCTACTATAGGCCTGTAGTGGGGGAAAATACATGCATCTCGGCTACTATATAGACGTTAACTACGCGATTTGGGACACCCACGGCTTCAAGCCGAGTTGTCTATACGGCTTCAAGCAGTTGTCTATTAGCACGTATAGCATGACAAACAGTGAACTGCACTTAAAGTGTTTGTTAAAATAAATAAATACATAAATAAATAAATAACAAACACCCAAAACTGTATACGCTACCATAACGAAGACGAACTGTATGTTGATACGTGAAATTCTGAAGGTACGTCGGACGACGTGCGCGGTGACGTAATGACGTGTGCTCTTAATCTAATTATGATCTATAACATGTAAAACGGGAACATGACAGCAGTATTCTAACAGTGACTCATGTAAACACCTTAATCACATTATTATCTTACTCAGAGTAAGGTCAATAATTAGATTACTGCTGTCCATGCGTAGTCACTGACTGAGTATTCCCTGTGCGCACGCTTTCCATACAAAGCTAATGCTTAGCTAGCTAGATAATTACAACATGTTTTTGCAAACACGTTATTGGTAATTATTTAAGTACACATTAACGCTATAGGCAGCGATAGCAGTATCAATCGATCAGAGCGGCTAATTGGCAAGTTAACTTAGTGAATCTTATTTAGGAACAACAATCGGTCTATCTCGCTATAGCGTCACTTAATGTGGCCGCGTAGCACTACTGTATACCAAATACTACAAGGCCATTACTCACCCGCGCATTGCGAATATTCATTCTGAAAAGTTGCTGACTTTCACTATATCCGTACGGATTAAAATATATTAATTACAGACAAATGTGCACAACTCAACCCGTTTTTAGATAGATATATATGTCAAAATGACCATCGCAGCTAACAGATATTACTGAAAAATAGGCCCAATAACAATATTCGCTACCGCTAGTTGGCGCGGTGGGAAGTTGATGCATTAAACTTAAACTCGCATGCGCGAGTTTTGCGCATGCGCTTTGCCCATGTGCTCGATACTTGCATGAAAACTCGGAACCTTCTTCCCGTACCCCGATAGCACAGATATGTCTGATAAACATCGCATTCCTTTATAACGGATGGAATGTTGTTAGTTTTTACATGAGCCGTCTTCCTTACCTCTAAACAACGTCCATACGATGAATGTTCAACAGTGGAAATCCCATCATTTGGTGCTGCCATGGATCACAGGTGGCTCGGAGCAATAATAATAATTTATATAGCGCGTTTTACAATGGTACATTGTCTCAAAGCAGCTTTACAGAAATGTCATTTTTACATTTACAAGCGACTTACTAATGAGAGCACATTCACACACCAATGGTAGCAGAGCTGCCATGCAAGGTGCTAGCTTGCCATTGGGGGCAACTTAGGGTTCAGTGTCTTGCCCAAGGACACTTCGGCATGGGATCATCCGGGCCGGGATTCGAACCGCCAACCCCACGGTTAGTGGATTAGTGGACAACCCGCTCTACCGACTGAGCCACAGCCGCCCCATTAATTACAAGCAAGCATGCAGATCAGCAGAGAACTCGAGTTTTTAATGCAATTTTTTTTTTAATCACTTAAAAATTATATTCTATAAAATACATATACATTCTTGGCCCATTTGATCGGCATTTAACTATTTGGCAAGCATTGAATAAAACTCCTTTTTACATTTTTGATATTTAATAAAATAAACTATTAAATCATGTGTAAACATTGCCATGCATTTCACTAGCGAAGGGGCTCAGACACAAAATATACAATAATTGACAGCTCAATAACATTTGAAGGGAGTCGCTGCGAGTTGCTCTATGAAGCGAGTTGCTTCAGAGCGATTCAATTATTCATATTCAGTTTTGGTTAGGAGTTGCTCGTTCACGATTTTAGACTCCCCCACTACAGTACTTTAGAACTCAGGAACTTTTCAAACTTCTGTATCTGCAGAAGCATCAGCCCTCATGTGACGACCGAGTTCATGCAAAAACCTATGAGTCTACCTGCACAAGTCCAGCAAGCAAGGACACTCACAAGACCCCATTTACTCCAGTAACTAGCACTTTCTTTCTCTCTCTACCTCTTTTCTCTCACTCTTTCTGTTAACATGCTACAATGTGTCATCAGTTCATCCCTTTTGTTTACCACAGGCACAGGCCATGGTGCACTCACAGAAAAGTATGCAATTTAACAACCCATGCTCTCTGCAGGTGGCCTCAGCAGACTCGTTCTTGTTCTCAATCAGGCTATGGAACTGCCAGTCATCGATCAACAAGGCTGATTTAATTCCTGCCTTTGCCACCCACTCCAGCCTCGGTGTGCTGGCTCTTACTGAGACCTGGATCCAAACAGAGAACGTTGCAATACCTGCTACCCTGGCCTCCAATTTCTCCCACACCTTGTGCCCAACCAGGTGAGGGGTGGCACAGGTTTGCTTCTCTCCAAAACATGGAAATATACATCTCTCTCTCCACTTGCTCCAACACTTCCTTTGAATTTCATGCTGTTACCATTACTGAACCTGACAAACTGCACTTTATCATTTTATATATATCGTCCTCCAGGTCAACTGGGCAAGTTCAACAAAGAGGTTGACATACTGCTGTCCACTGTCCCGGGTGATGGAACTCCTTTTGTGGTCTTTGGAGACTTCAACATCCCATCCACCTAGACAAGCTGCATGCAGCTTGTTCTCCTGCCCACATTTGACCTCAAACAACTCCCCATCCCAGTGACTCACAAAGCCCGAAAACAGCTCGACCTCATCCTCACACGTAACTGCACCACAGAAAATCTTTCTCCACATTTCTGACCATTTCTTTATCCAGTTTTCTATTTCCAGTTGTCTTTATCCAGTTTTCACGCCCCCTCCTCCTCTTACCCTACCTATCTGACTACAGAGGACTTTGCCACTTTCTTTTCCAACAAGGTGACATCGATCAGGAACCAATGATCGACCCCAGACACCAATAGACAGGAATCTCCTTAATGCAACTCTCAACTCTCCTTCTTCTCCCCTCTTTCAGAGACTGATGTCTCCAAGCTCATCCTCTCTCCAGTCTACACTCTCAGAGAGGACATGTTAATATCATACACACTTTGTGTTATTACTATTTCAACGTGTGTTAAATTATCCAATAAATGTGTTTTAAAAAGTCACAGGAGTGACCAACACATGTTAAATTACTGTCCAATCATGTTGTGGACTGTGTTGCCGACGTCATAATTCAACTCTAAACTCGCCTCAAAGTGAATGTTCGTTGCTTTGACCTTTTGATTGTGACAGCGGATTTGGAGGCCTGAGGCGAGGAAACAAAATGACCACAGGTAAGTTAGCATTCATCACTATGTAACGTTAATGCTGCTGAAAATGCCTGTCAGAGTTTGTGATATTTAGGCAGGGAGCTCTCGAAAATGTATTTATTGGAACACATTAACTTGGCAAGTGATAAATAACTTTACCTATAGTGACGGCTTCAAAAGGATGGGTTAGGCCCATGTTTTTTCATGCATTCTGTGAATGTTAATGCTGGATAACAGGCGCATACAGTCGGTGGATAACGGAACTTAGCTATCTCAGTAATGTTGAGGGAAAAAGTTCTTATAGTGCAAAATAGACTGGACCTTGACCTACTGACTGCTGAGCGCAGAAGCGTTTGTAAGATGCTCAACACCTTGTGCTGTTTCTAAATTCCTGACAACTCGCGCAGTGTTACTGATATTAAACACATGAGGGAAGCCATAATGGTGCCTGTTGATGACTCATGGTTCTTGTCTCTCTGGGGCGGTTGGGGCTATTGGCTCTTATGTTCCGTCCTGCCTGTTTGCTTGACCATATTACTCATTCTAATGTTTCTGCCTTGTTTTATACAGTGCCTTATGTCCCTCGTCGGACACATTGGCCATTCCTCGACACATAACTCTGTCTTGGTAGCTGAACAGTACCCGCCTGCCTAACACTCTGCTATGCCCTTTATGTTGTCTCGACCCTTTGTAAATGTCATAGAGGTGATTGTCTTTTAAGGGAATGGATGACTTGGGGCAGGTGCAGCATGTGCAGGTCCTGTTGGGACCTAAGAGGGCAATGATAAGTTCCACATCACTTAGGCATTCTCTCTCGCTCGCTCTGTCTCTCTCTGATAGCCTGTACATCTCCTTATCTAAGTACACACAAGTCTCTGTTCTGATACTGTAAGCTCTCTGTTTAAGCAATGATCTAACTCTTCCTCCTTTTCTGTATATATAATTCAGCATTAAACTAAGAAGCTTTCACTGAAATCTGTGTCTGTATGACTTCTTCCTGAGCTCGGTACCTAGAGGGTAAACAGCAGTGTGGGTCCAAGAATTTAATTCTGAGGCCGGTATCAGTTTAATCTTAACACAAGGTTAACGTGACAAAAAGAGAGGATGGGGTTTAGGTTGTAATGCTTTCCACTATCTCTGTAATGTGAGTTGACTTGAATGGATGTTACATTTCAAATATTACAAAAATTGGGATTCTTTAACACAATTTTTCAGTTGGAACCCTAAAGCATTTGTTCATATTTTGTAGTTAACATCAAACCAACACTCATTTTGTCAAATGATTGTAATAAATGTCGCCTGCATTTCATGCAATTGTTTATTTTGTAGAATAATGTAGCATTTTAGTAGAATTTTTGCATACAAACAAATTAGATTTTAGTATAATTGTAGGGGGGGGGTATAAACAATGTTATTTTCTTAATACATATTTGTGTGGAAATGTACTAATACACATCATGTGTTAAATATACTATCATGTTGTCCTTAACTAGACACACAGTTTTTAGTGTGTAGGCAGTGAACGGCTCACCACTGGGTGGAATCCTATCTCTCAGGCAGATCCTTTAAGGTATCCTGGAGGGGAGGGGTGTCTGAATCTCAGCAACTCACAACTGGAGTTCTACAGGGGTCAATTCTGTGTCGACTGCCCTTTTCTATTTATACTACATCTCTAGAGCCTATGATTGAGTCTCATGGCTTCTCATATCACTGCTATTCTGATGACACTCGGCTCTATTTGTCCTTCCAGCCTGAAAATCCATCAATCTCAGCATGCATCTCTGCCTACCTGTAACTTTGTTATAGATTTTTTATTTTATTACATCTACACTATCAAGTCAGTATAAAAAAAAACATTTAGATTCCCAAACACCAAATTAAATGTTACAGAAAAATGTTTGAAAGCAGAATATTACATAAGAGACCACTTTTCAGACAAAAAACATCATAAAGACTGCTGGGTTTTTCTGAAAAACAAGACGCAAGTGTGACAGTCAAAATCTCCAGAAGTATTGTGGCTAGTTCTGTGCAGCAATAACTGCATCTAAACGTTTCCGGTAATTGTTGGTCAGTACTACCCATTGACTTGGAGGAATTTTAGCCCATTCCTCAGTACAGAACAGCTTCAACTCTGGGATGTTGGTGGGTTTCCTCACAAGAATTGCTTGCTTCCATCCTTCAACATTTCTATAGGATTATGGTCAGGATTTTGACTTGGCTATTCCAAAACATTAACTGTCTTTCTGCATGACCCACTTACTCTTGAGATTCAGTTCAGGTACAGATGTCCTGACATTGTCCTTAAGTATATAATAATAATAATAATTCAGAATTCATTGTTCTATCAATGGTGGTAAGCCGTCCTGGCCCAGATGCAGCAAAAGAGACCCAAACCATGACATTAACGCCACATTTCATGAAATAGACGGGCAGTTCTTATACTGGAATACAGTGTTTTTCTTTCTCCAAACATAATACTTCTCATTTTAAACCAAAAAATTCTAGTTTGGTCTCATCCATCAATAAAACATTTTTCCAATAGCCTTCTGGCTTGTCCATGTGATCTTGAGCAAGCTGCAGATTCATATACTTTTGCCACTCAGAGATATGAAATATCGGATCAATTTCCTCAATACATTAAATGACCAAGTATAATAGTGTTTTGTCTCATTTGTTTAATTCAGAGGTCTTTTAATACGTGAGAAATTCTCATGTTTTAGGTCATATTTTTTTGTTAATATAGAAAACTCTAAAGGATTCACAAACTTTCAATCACCACTGTATATTTGGGTATACAGAATTTACTCTTAATTTTCTTTATTTTTTTTTAATCTGTAGCAGGATAATAGCAATGTGCATATGTATGCACAAGTAGTGTACATAATGAATGGGTACATGATATTAACTCTTTAGAAAGTCATCATACTTTGTTCCCATAGTACTGCAACTAGTTTCACTGAGAGATTTACAGTGTTGACAATCAAACTACCCTCAGTACTATAAAGTGTAACAAATATCAGGGGTTTTGTGAAACCATATCACATGTATACATTGTATCACTACATCAATGTGTAGTCCTCTAGTTCTGGAGGACCAAACTGATCTTTCCTGTGTTGAATATCCAAAGCTTTTGGATAGTATAATTTAAATATATTCACTTGTAAATTTGTTATAGGATAAAAAAAATTATAGGAACTAGGATAGCTTCCTAGTTCCATGTTGTACTAAGCCTAAAAAACATTGCTTTCTTCACCAAGGAAAATTTTACAACAAAATATTACGTGCACATACCAGAAGAATTAGTGCTTGGAGGCTTGTCCCCCATATCCAGTGAAATTGATTGAACTTTCAATTTTACACTTGGAGTGAGCACTATCTTCATGATCTAAGACTGTGGATATTTGGCCCTTTTCTCAGCCTAATGATGCCTCACTTCACTGGCCGGAACAGCTGTTTGGACTTCATATTGGAAGTTAACAGCAACAAAGTCCAAATACCACACTTGAAATAAACATTATACCTTTGTTCTATTTACTGGTAGGTGAAATAATGAGGGAATAACACCTGGCCATGGAATAGCCAAGCAGCCAACTGCCCAATTACTTTTGTCCCTTAAAAAGTTGGGGCCACATATAAAAAGTGCTGCATCACTGTTTACTTGATTTGGATGCAAATACCCTCAAATTAAAGTGAAAAGTCTAATGAAAGTGTAGTTATTTCTAACTCTAATATACTGAGTTAGACAGCCAAATACAATAAATAAAATTTAAAAACTGATGTGTGCAATTTAATGCAATAAATGCACTAGCTATGATGCCAACAAACACAACAGTCTTCAGGCACTGTGTGCATACCCTCTCACCCCTGTCTTTCAGAAGAAAAATTATCTGCTTTATGCTGTGTGGAATCCTTTCTTTTTAAATAATTTCTAAAATATTAATAGTTATAATGAACATTTGATTTACATTTAATATTGCTGTGGTGGCTTTATTTTGTTGCTTGTATTAGTCAGTCAATAATTTTATTATTGCATGATTAAAACAATCGACATCTGTGAAAAGAGGAGAAATAAAACCAGCTCAACCAAACAGGCTTTATTTCCAGTTCATACAAATGAATGTATTCACTATGGTATCCACTGACTAATGAAAAAAATGTCACATATCTTTAAAATCACTCTGGCCTGTAGGATTATTTAATTTTTTTTTTACACAGTTTTAAATGAGTAACCATTTCAAACAATATAAAAGAAAAAAAACTATGCTTGTACTACTGTTCATATCAATGGAGCACATGATTGTATTCTGCCAAATAACAGTACATACAGTGCTCTGCATGGCCTCCCTGAATAGAAGATGTACACAGCATCAAATGGAGACAGTGATGAGAAAGCCATCACTGTCATGTGAGAGGTTAATTGCATGTATATGAAGTTAGAGAATAGAGTAATGGATAGAGAAAAAGAGGGAGATATCAAACAGTGTCGAGTGTGACTGAAGTCATGTTTGCATGAAGACTTTTGTATTTCAGGCAAAGATAGTTTCTTCCCTCCTTTTCTTAGTGAGAATGGTGCCAGGCTTATGCTGGGCATCGGGGTGGTTGGCGAGCTCAGGTGGGCATGTAGACACAGGACTCTCCAGTATGGCTTGCTTCAGGTCATAGAACACAGACGAGTCCTCTTTGGTCAAGAAGGTCATGGCTACCCCACTCTTTCCAGCACGACCCGTTCGGCCAATACGATGGATATAGTCTAGTAGCACAAAAACAACTCGCATGTTACTTTCAAGAACATTCTTCATTATATGCTCAAAAGTATGTGCACACCTGCCCATTACACCAACCATGCCAATTCCAAAATCATGGGCATTAACGTGGAGTTACTCCCTCTCTGCTGTTGTAAAAGCCTCACCTCTTCTTGGAATGCATTGCACTACATCTTAGAATGTGCCAGGGATTTATAACCATTCAGCATTAGTGATCAGTGGGGCTGAGTTCAGGGCTTGGGCCATCTGAATTCTTCCACATAATCCTTAGCTAACCATGTCTTTATAGACCTTTATTTTGTGCACAGGGGCATGGTCATTAGGAAAAATCTTAATTCAACAGCATACAAATACATTCTACATTAACTGTGTGCTTACAACTTTGGGCAACAGTCTATGGAAGGTCCACATATGGGTGTGATCACATGTCCATAGACTTTTGGCCAAATAGTGAATTTCACATCACTTCAGATTTGCTAGTGTCATTATCAATTACAAAGTAACACGGTGAAAGCAAAGACTCACATCAACTCTTCTATTTTTACACTAATCAATCATGAGAAACAATAAGTACTGTCTATTCTTTAAATATTGATTATTTGTTAACAATTGAGATGAAAAGGGTAGAGAAAAAGGGAGTAGAGAAAACTCACCCTCAATATTCTTGGCCATGTCGTAGTTGAGAACCATGGAGACATCATGGATATCAATACCTCTTCCTGCCACATCCGTGGCCACCAGGATATCCTTGGCTCCAGCCTTCAGGTTGGACAGAGCAAACTCTCTCTGCTCTTGTCCTTTACCACCATGAAGTGTACAAGCATTGTACTGGGAAGAAATGTAACAGAGGTAAGGAGAGAATTTAGGTGCATCTGCTTTCCTCAATGCAGTCAACGCAAAATAAGGCATAATAGCTGCATGTGATTAGAGTTCAAATAAAATTATATTATTCCATCCACAGCACAACAAGTGTAAGAGAACCATGATGTACAAAAATACAATTTTACTGCAATGGCAAGTTTAGCATAATATAACAAATACACAGGACATTAAGCAAACACTATGCAAGCGGCTTTATTTAATTACGGAATTGTTCGGGCGAATCACAGCAGCTTAGGATCTTCATATTATAGAGTATTTTTTTTTTCAGATTACATTCAGCTGTGTCATTGTACACATTGTACAATGAAATGGAGATAGCATATAACCACAAGTGCAAAATAGCCAAGTAGCACTAAGTGTGTAGTGCAAGAAGAGACAATGATGTTGGGTGGCAGTAAAGTGCAAAAGTGATGTGCAAATGGAATGATATGGCCTGAAAATAGTGCACAGTGTACAAAATAGAATATTAAGTTAATGGTAAGTGAATATGGATCCAATGACAAGTGAAATCCAAAGACAATAGTACAGTAACTGAATGTAAGGTGCAAGTAGAAGAATGTGCAATACTGCAAATTGTATAAAGTAAGTTTATGTGCAAAAGTAAAAAGTATGCTTGCAGAAAGAAGTATGTGCAAACTGTATAAATTAAAAGTGCAAACAGCATTGGGGAGCTGGAGGAAGGAGGATTAGCAATGTTGTGAGGAGTTCAGCAGATTGAATGCTGAGGAGAAGCATAAGGTTCCTAGCCTATTGACATGGCCATGAAGGCTTCTGTAGCGCTTCCTGGATGGGAGAAGACAATCCTTGGCTGGGGTGGGAGAGCTCCTTGATTATGCCACATACCTGCTTGTGTAGCATCTCTGGGCACCAGCAATATATTGAGAGGTTTCACCACCCGCTGGAAAGCCTTCCAGTCACAGACTGAGCAGCTTCCGTACCGCATTGAGATGCATGCCCCACTTTCTCTTGTGATTCAGTTAATGGACAGATATCCTGACATTTTCCTTAAGAATCCACTGAATTATAATTATAATAGAGAATTCATTGTTCCATCAATGATCGCAAGTCATGCTGGCCCAGATGTAGTAAAACAGGCCCAAACCATGGTACTACCACCACATGTTTCACAGATGGGATGAGGTTGTTAAGCTGTTATGCAGTGTTTTCCTTTCTCCAAAAATAACACTTCTCTCATTTATACCAAAAATTCTATTTTGGTCTCATCCTTCCACAAAACATTTTTCCAATAGACTTTTGGCTTGTCCATGTGACCTTTAGCGAACTGCAGAGGAGCAGCAGTGTTCGTTTTGGAGAGCAGTGGCTTTCACCTTGCAACCCTGCCATGCACACAATTGTTGTTGATGGTGGACTCATGAACATCAGCCAATGTGAGTGAGACCTTTAGTTGCTAAGAAGTTACCCTCGCTCCTTTGTGATCTCGTGGACTATTATACGTCTTGCTCTTGAAGTTATCATTGATGGTCGACCACTCTTGGGGAGGGTAACAATGGTCTTAATTTTCCTGAATTTGTATACAGTCTGACTGTAGATTGGTGGAGTCCAAACTCTTTAGAGATGATTTGTAACCTTTTCCACCCTGATAAGCATCAACTCTTTTTCTGAGGTCCTCAGAAATCTCCTTTGTTCATGCCATGATACACTTCCAAAAACATGTGCTGTGAAGATCAGACTTTGATAGATCCCTGTTCTTTAAATAAAACAGGGCGCTCACTCTCACCTGATTGTCATCCCACTGATTGAAATCACCTGACTAATTTCACCTTCAAATTAAACTGCTAATCCTAAAAGTTGACATACTTTTGCCACTCATATGTAATATTGGATAAAGTTCCTCAATACATAAATGTATACCATTTTTGTCTCCTTGTTTAATTGGGTTCTTTTTGTCGCACGGTGGCTTAGTGGTTAGCACGTCCGCCTCACACCTTCAGGGTCTGGGGTTCGAGTCCCGCCAGGGCCATGTGTGTGCGGAGTTTGCATGTTCTCCC
>JAFFST010048396.1:23926-37152 GCA_022414735.1 Noturus placidus | reverse complement strand
GCTGATTGGCGTGTCTGAAGTGTCCGTAGTGTATGAATGTGTGTGTGGGTGTGTATGTGATTGTGCCCTGCGATGGACTGGCACCCTGTCCAGGGTGTACCCCGCCTTGTGCCCGATGCTCCCTGGGATAGGCTCCAGGTTCCCCCGTGACCCTGAAAAGGAGTAAGCGGTTGAAGATGGATGGATGGATGGATGGGTTCTCTTTGTCTACTTATTGGACTTATGCAAAAGTCTGAAATGTTTTGGGTCATATTTATGCAGAAATATGAAACAAAAAGGGTTCTCAGACTTTCAAGCAGGTCAACTTTCAAACTTTCATGTAGGTGAGCGTTTCTCATAATTCTCAGGAAGTAAAGTTGCACCTTCTTGTTTAGGGTGGAGGTGTCCACGATGATGCCCTTGGTCTTCTGGATGTTTAGGGACAGGTTGTTGTTGGTACAACACACCGAGAGGTGCTGAACCTCCTCCCTGTAATCCTTCTGATATTCATCAGTGAGCATAAGTACCACTTTTGTAATCTGCTAACTTTACATTTATTCATTTAGCAGACGCTTTTATCCAAAGCGACTTACAAATGAGAGCACACTCACACACCAATGGTAGCAGAGTTTCCATGCAAGGTGCTAGCTTGCCATCGGGGGCAACTTAGGGTTCAGTGTCTTGCCCAAGGACACTTCGGCATGGGATCCCGGGCCGGGATTCGAACCACCAACCCCACGATTAGTGGATTAGTGGACAACCCGCTCTACCAACTGAGCCACTTGATTAAGTTAGAGCCATGAACAAATACACAGTTGTGTGTGAAGAGAGCAAAGGAGAGAGCTAAACACACAGCCCTGTGTTTACACTGGTGTTCAGTATAAGGGTGGAGGAGGTGTGGCTGTCAATCCAAACAGACTGTGGTCTATTAGTAAGGATGTCCAGGATCCAATTACGGACAATTTGGAAAGTCCACAGTGCAGGTCTCTGGACTGGGAGAGGAAACCGGAGTGCCCGGAGAAAACCCCTGAAGCACATGGAGAACATGCAAACTCCACCCACACAGGGCAGAGGCGGGGTTCAAACTCCCAACCCCAGAGGTGTGAGACAAACGTTTCCTCTGACTCAATAATAATATTGATACAAAAATACAAATTGCAACAAAAAATCTAAAAGTCTAAGGCCTCAAAAACTAAACTCCACAGAACAGAGGCATCATGATAAGCAAAATCATAATTTATCACATGTAGCAGATATGAGGATGTGGCAGGATGTAAATACACTTAAGTAAACAAACTTATCAAAGAAAAGTACTGAGTGGTAAATGCGGGTTGTCATGGGCAATATTGCTGTAAATGGTGATAGTGGTAGTAAATGCATTTTACATACCCCCATTTTCTCCAGAGACTTGGCCAATACGTCACACCCTTTCTTCTGGTTAACAAAAATAATGATGGGAGGCTCGAAGCCACGTGACAGGACTTCCAAAAGCTTTTTCCTGTTGTCAGTACAAAAAACAAAAAAAAAAGAAAATGCATCAGTAGTCATACATTATGTTACACATTATGAAAAATTGCTGGTGCTCTCAATATTGTATGAGGTGTGTTTTCTTTTTTTTACCTCTTCTCTGCTTCTGACATCAGAATAACCTTCTGTTCCACTCTCTCATGTGGTTTACCTGCAGAACCAATGTAGACCACAGCAGGGCGCCTCAGGTAACTTCTGGCCAATCGCTCTACAGCAGCAGGCATTGTGGCTGTAAACATGACTGTCTGAAAAGGGGAAGGAAATCAAAAGGATTAAAAAACAAACAAATAAAAAAAAAACACTTTAAAATAGTAAAAATCAAGACAAAAAATTAAGGAAAAAACCCCCAAACAAACAAGAATGCTTAGTCGTGATAAAGTATTTAAGGCACAATTTTAAAAAGGCAATTGCTTCTAAACTTAGCTCTTCAGACCTGTCTGTATTTGTGTTTTCCAGACTCAAAGTTTAACATCATCTTCTCTGGATCCTCAGCTTCATCGGTGTCGGGTTTTTGATTTGTCACAGGTATGTGTTCCAGAATCTTTTGGACATCAGGTTCAAAACCCATGTCAATCATCCTGTCAGCTTCATCCAGTACCACGTATGTGCATCTGCTGAGTACCAGGTAACGATTCTCCAACACGTCAATCAAACGACCGGGTGTGGCTATCACTATCTGATGATCAGAACAATAAATATCAACATAAACAATACTTCTTGAATCATTTTGATATTTTTGTTATTAATATCCTGTTTCAAATAGTTTATATGTAAATCAGTCATACTGATACTCTGTAGTGATGTGGTGAAGCTTTTTTTTAAACAACATTTATGGAAGGAGTCTCAGTTTACACTTTATTTTTTCCTCAGTGTTCATGGCTACGCCTGTCTCTCTCTCACTCTCTCTATGCATATGTGTGTATATCTTTGTGTCCAACTATAAACAGTTAAAATGTGTGATGTTTATTAATTAATAAGTTTTCATGGAGTCAACAGTAAATATGGAGGCATGGAGTTGCTTGCCTGTAGCAAAAATCTCTTGGGGATTTCTCCACTTTCGAATACCTTGTGATCTTAAGGGCACACAGGGTTATATAATCACTCTCCCAAGCAATGTGTCCAGGTCTGCTCGAAAAACTTGGAGAGCTGCTATCTAGGATCTCGGCAGCTATTGATTATGTATTACTCACAAGAGACTTTTAATATTACATTTGATAAACATTTCAATGCTGCTACCAGGCCACTGAACTCCTTCAATCTTACACAACATGTAATGGGCTCAATACACATGGCCATATGTTTGATCTATGATATGTTTGGGCAGCTGTGGCGCAGTTGGTAAAGCGGATTGTCCACCAATCGTAGGGTTGGCGATTTGATTCCCGGCCCGGATGACTCCACATGCCGAAGTGTCCTTGGGCAAGACACTGAACCCCAAGTTGCTCCCGAGTGTGTGTGAATGGGTGAATGAGACACAGTGTTAAAGCACTTTGGATAAAAGCTATATAAGTGTGCCATTTACCATTTATCTAGTTATACAGTCCCCTCTGAAACTACTGGAATGGCAAGGCCAATTAATTTGTATTACCGTTATACACCAAAGACATTTGGGTTTGAGATCAAAAGATGGATATGAGACGAGAGTTTAGGATTTCAGCTTTTAGGTTCTATTTACATCTAAATGTATTAAACAACATGAAACATAGAACCTTTTATAATCAGACCACCCAATTTTTAGGCAGGCAAATGTACAGCAAGAGATAAGTCTTTAAGTAAATTAAAGTAAATAACACTTGATATTTGGTTGCATATCCCTTGCTTGCAATTACTGCATCAAGCCTGATGCTAGGTTCACACATACACCGATTTCATCACTGCAAGTCACCAGTCACTGTACAATGAAGTCACAGGTAGGCATTCCTACTACTGATTGCCATAGTAACAAGGGTGGTGCAACTAACTTCCACTTTTGACAACAAACCAGTTTTCTAGTTGCTAAAATGAAACATTCTGGAGGGAGAGGGTCTTGTATACAATTCACCAGTGTACTGTATACAGAGCATACAGCCACTCAATGACATTCAGTTGTCCTGTAGCCACTCTTTCGTTATATTGGCTGTGTGCTTACGGTCGTTGACCTGTTGGAAGATAAACATTCACCCCAGTCTGAGGTCCAGAGCACTCTGGATTCTGCATTCATTTTTCCCTCGACCCTGACTAGTCTCCCAGTTCCTGCCGCTGAAAAACATCCCCACAGCATGATGCTTCCACCACATGCTTCACTGTAGGGATGGCATTGGCCAGGTGATGACTGGTGCCTGGTTTCTTCCAGACATGATGCTTGCCATTCAGGCCAAAGAGTTCAATCTTTGGTCTGAGAGTCCTTCAGGTGCCTTTTGGAAAACTCCAAGCGGAGCGTCATGTGCCTTTTACTGAGGAGTGGCTTCCATCTGGCCACTCTACCATTCAGGCCTGATTGATGGAGTTCTGCAGAGATGGTTGTTCTTCTGAAATATTCTCCTCTCTCCACAGAGACATGCTGGAGTGCTGTCAGAGTGACCATCAGGTTTTTGGTCACCTCCCCAACTAAGGCCCTTCTCCCCCGATCGCTCAGTTTGGCCAGGCTGCCAGCTCTAGGAAGAGTCCTGGTGGTTCCAAACTTCTTCCATTTATAAATTGAGTGTCATGGCAAAGGCTATGAATACATATGTACATGTGCTTTTTTTTTTTGGTTTTTTATTTTTAATAAATTTGCAAATATTTCAAACAAACTTCGTTCATGTTGTCATTATGGGGTATTGTTTGTGGGATTTTGAGGAAAATAATGAATTTAATCCATTTTGGAATAAGGCTGTAACATAACAAAATGTGGGAAAAGTGAAGCTCTGAATACTTTCCAGATGCACTATATATGCATTATATCGTACGAAATGGAGAAGCGGTGTGTGCTTGACCATTTACCTGCAGCAAAATCACAAACACCAATTAGCTTAGCTTATGGCCTTAGCACATTTAAAGTAAAATAATAATGAAACACACTCACTTTTTGTTGCAATTGAGCAAAATCCCTGTGTAGCTCCTATCTCAGTCACCATCAGGGTGGCATTCACTATATATTCAATGGTGACCAGGAGCCGGATCGCAGCTCTTCAGCCGTGGCCTCTGTGGTTCCTGGGTGAAGTGTCTGGCTTGGTGATGCTAATTCCCAGGTGCCGAAGCCAGACACTTCACCCAAGATAGGAGCTACACTGGGATTTTGCTCGACTGCAACAAAAAGTGAGTGTGTTTCATTATTAATTAATATTTATTTATTGCTTTAAACCCGCTAAGATACTAAGGTAAGCTAAGCTAATTGACTACTGCCTCAATGGCGCTGTTTCTGATAGTAAGTACAAGTGGTCACAGATGACATGCGCTCTAAAGTCTTCACTCCCATTCATAGTCGCTGCACCAAGTCACTCCAAATTTGCATAAAGTTAAACTTTTCTCAACTTTGTGGAATCGTTGGACATGCCCACATCCGGTCACCAATGCTCGAAGTCGCGCATGTCGCCAGCTCTCATTCAAAATGAAAGGTCTCCAATCACATTGTCGCTGCGAGTCGCTCCGTGTGTGAACGTACCTTGAGACTAACTGACATCAAATCGTTGAGTTCTTCTTTTGCAATGCTCTTCCAGGGATTTACCACAGCCTCTTTTAGTTGTTGTTTGTTTTGGGGGTTTTCTCCCTTCAGTCTCCTCTTCAGGAGGTGAAATGCATGCTCAATAAGGTCTGGTGATTGATTTGGCAAGTCTAAAACCTTCCATTTCCCCCCCAATAAAGTCCTTTGTTGAGTTTTGGATCATTGTCTGCATGATTAATTTCCTCCCGATAAATTTCAATGCAATTCTCTGTAAATTGTCAGACAGAATGTAAATTTTCGAATTTATTCTGCTGCTACCACCATGAGTTACATCATAAATAAAGATTAGTAAGCCTGCTCCAGAATCAGCCATGCAAACCTAAGCCAAGACACTACCTCCACCATGTTTCACAAATGAAACATTTGTTTCTTTGGATCATGAGCAAATCCTTTTTCTTCTCCACACTTTGGTAGATGTTAATCTTGGTTCCAGAACTTTACTGCTTTCTGATTCTTACTGCGTCCAATTCAGTGCCATTCAGTGTCTGTTGCTCAGTACACCAGTGGTTTCTTTCTTTTTCTGGACATTCCAAATTGGTGCACTGGCTATGCCCAATGTTTGTACAGTGCCTCTGATCAATTTTCCCTCTTTTCTCAGCTTCAGAATGGTTTGCTTTTCTCCCATAGACAGCTCTCGGATCTTCTTGTTGGCTTAACTTTATTTAACAACAAATGCAGTCTCCACTGGTTAAACCAAGATTAGATGTTCAGAGCCATTTGCTGTTTAAACAATCAATCTAATGGCACCTTAGGGTTAGGAAGGGTTAGGCACCCACGTTGAGGTGGCACAAAACTGCAGTGGAAAAGAAAGCTCGGAAAAGTAAAGCGAGCCGAGTTGAATCGAGCCGTACTGTGGAAAAGTGGTTTAACAGGACACACCTGGGTAACAAGAAACACATGACAGTCACATGTTCCAATATTTATGCTCACATGGGTTGTCTGATACCAAATGTGTTGTGCTAGGTCATTTGACACATCTACATATAAACATCAGGAAATAAAAGCTGAAATCCTAAACTCCCACCTCACATCCATCTTTTGATCTCAAACCCAAATATCTTCAGTCTACAGCAAAAACAAATGAATTCCAATAGTTTCAAACCTATTAAAACAGTAGCAAACCTGTATACAAACCTAGTTTGTATTGTACAAATGCCTTCAAATGTCATGATATTTTTGTCATTGCCCACAGAGCCATTTTGGCTCCCTGAATAGAAAAAGAGGAAAAAATAGCTTTGTTGCTGACCTCACATCCCATCCTAAGTTTAAAACCTTGGTCCTCTCTGGAGATTCCACCAATCACAGCCACTGTCCGAATGCCCAGTGGTTTGCCAAACTTAATGGTCTCTTCTTCAATCTGCTGGGCCAACTCACGTGTGGGGGCTAAAATCACAGCATATGGTCCCTGATCGGAATCCTCAAGCCTGAACACAAGCACAAACTTATGAACATTCGCGAACATGTAGCACCACAGTATGATACCTTTGTAATCTTTTTGTGATTTCTGAAAGGCATAATTTCACTTCATGTGTTGGCTGATTTTAATGTTTGTATTTATGGTTGTAAAAATAAACAGAACACAACATTTGGATAATTCAGGAATTTTATATATACATTCATGAGAAGAAGAAAGTACACCTTCGTAAACCAACAGAAACCAGGATGGAGAATACAAGTACACCCTGCCTACTTTTCCCATCATTAAGAAAATAATTAGCAGCCAGGTGTTACTTATGAATTGCACAAGATTGGATAATCATCAAAAAGTGTGACTACCTCTATAAAAACAGAACTTTTGGCAGTTTGTTGTTCTGGAGCACTTAGGTGCATGTCTACATCATGTCAAGAAGAAAAGACATCAGCCGTGACCTCAGTACAGCAACTGTTGCTGCTTATCAATCTGGGAAAGTTTATAAGGACATCTCCAAGCAATTTGAAATTTACCATTCTACAGTGACTGTTTATAAATGGAGAGCCTTCAAGACAGTTGCCAAGCTTCCCAGGAGTGGGTGTTCCAGCAAATTCAGTCCAAGGTCAGAATGTTTAATGTGCAGAGATATAAAGAAAAAACCAAGAGCTACATCATTTGACCTACAGGGCTCTGTCAGCACATTAATTGTTTATGTTCATGACAACACGATCAGAAAAACACTGAACATGTACCGTATTTTCCGCACTATAAGGCGCACCTAAAAGCCTTAAATTCTCTCAAAAATCGGCTGTGCGCCTAATAATCCGGTGCGCCTTATGTGTGGACTGAGTTCCAAAATCTGTAAAAATGTTGTGCGACTTTGGTAAACGCTCTGCTTGATTGACTGTCGGACCATTTCCCACTGACACAGGGACGTAATACATACACTACGTACGCTGGCAGCGATAAACCAATCAGAGACCATTACATAATACGTACAGTACATACGCTTACCTCCGCCATGCCTCCGGTAGGTATACTACCGGTATGCTGCAAAACATTTGTTAACTCACTGTTTTGCTTCAGTTACCCTTTTTTTGTAGACCGTTGTCACGAAGAATCCTATTGGAGGCAATAAGTAAGTGCAGAAGAACCGTCTTTATTTAAGAACAAAAACAAACCAGCACTGCTTAGCATCCCCGGCTAAGGCTAACTATACTGGCTTCCAACAAACAGGCATTCGGCACTCAAGACAGACCTTCAAACAAAGAACAATAACGCGCAATGTGCTCTTAGCCCCGAGGGGTTTAAATACCCAACATAATCAAACCAAACACAACACAGCTGGGATATCATCACTGAATCCAAACAAATCCAAAACAATTAGTCATGTGTCTAGAGTTAGTTCATGCTGGGGTACCATCTGCTGGCCGAGGCGTAACAACCGTATGTTTTAGCATGCATCTTATAACACGATGTGCCTTACGTATTGGTCAAGTACAGAAATAGACCCCGTAATTGAGACTGCGCCTTATAATCCGCATCTTATGGTGCAGAAAATACGGTATGTCATTCATGGAAGGGTGGCTAGGAAAAAACCCCTTCACTCCATAAAGAATATGGCAGCATGACTTAGGTTTGCAAAACTGCATCTTTACAAACCACAAAAATTCTGGAACAATGAACTTGGACTGATGAGACCAAAGTGGAGATGTTTGGTCATCATGCACAGCAACATGTTTGGCAAAAACAAAAGACAGCATGTCACTACAAACACCACATACCATCTATCAAGCATGGTGGTGGAGGGGTGATTATTTGGGCTTCATTTTCAGCCACAGGACCTGGGAATTGCAGACACTGAGAAAATGATGAACACCACTTTATAGTAGCAATGCACCAATGTATCGGCCAAGATTCGGTCACTTTTCACGCTATAGGCAATCAGCCGATAGTTTAAAGACATCCGATGATCAGGGTCCGATTATATCCTGTCAATCAAAAGAGGTCGGGAAAACGCATCGAATTCGTGCTGTGTGTAAAGATATCTCTTGTGTTGAATGACTTTGAATTGTGTGACAATGACAAAACTGCAGTTTGTAAGCTCTGCACTACTAAAATTTTACACCGCATGCTGCAGCAGAGCAGAAGCAGTGCATATTTTTTTGCGGCGTGCAGGTTAATGAATAAGTGATTTTACACTGGAAGTGAGCAGCAGTGGAGCAGGAGTTTCAACGCCGAGTCTAACATTTTTTTTGCCGTGTTGCTGGAGCACATGGAAAGATTTTTGAAAGATTTAAATGAAGAGGAGTTGACAAAAAGGTATATATAGAACACAGAAAATATATTTGTAGAGTAGTACATTTCATATGCAGTTAATGTTGAGGTAGTATCGTCAAAAAAAGTTTATATCATACAGTATATTACCAGTTTGTTATTCAATGATTTAGAAATACTTTTGATTGTGGTGAGAGAGTGTGAGCCTAAAAGGAGGTTTAAAATTCAATATGAATTAATAACATTCAATAAATTCTGAAAACTAAATTAAATTTGTTAATGATAATTTGAATAATGTTTTTTGTGTACAAGACCAGTCACTGTGAAACAATTTGTTGAAATGGAGAGAAAGAGTTTATATTTGCATTTCCTCCAGAATTATGGAATTACTTATTAATTTAAAAGAAGGTATAACACGCAGAACCAGCAAATTATCGGTATCGGCCAATATCACTCGGAATGATCGGCTATCGTATCGTCTGAAAAATTTAGCTATCGTTGCATCTCTACTTTATACCAGAATATTCTTGGGATAAACGTGAAGCCATCTGTCCAGTCGCTTAAGCAGAGACCAAATTGGGTCATCCAACAGGAGAATGCTCCCATTAACATGAGCAAAACAACATCTGAACGGCTAAATAACAAAAATCAAGGTATTGGAATGGCCAAGTCAAAGTCCAATTGAGAAACCCCATTGAGATACTGTGATGTACCTTAAGAGAAACAAATACCCTCAAACATCAATGTTGTACAGAAAAGTGGGCCTGAATTTCTTCAAAACAATGTGACTGACAAACTCCTAGAGATTAATCTTACTTCAAGTTATTGTTGCTAAAGGTGGTTCTACATGTTACTGAATTATAGGCAGGGCTGCACAATTATGGCCAAAATGATTATCCCGATTATTCAGATCAATATTGAGATCTTGATTATTTATAACAATTATTCATTGATTTTAGTGACAACATATTTTTATTGCACTTTCACATTTTTTAAGTTTTCTGATGCCACAATATAACACACAAGTAGGCATGAGAGAATTTGAGCTTGTCAATTATGACAGAATTTAGGAACATGGTGTGAGCCATGACAACTTAATTTACCTTCTGATAAACTAAATTTAATATTTTCAGTTAGTTTTACAGACTGTATGGAAAAAACAACCGTTAACCTGTTTCAGTGTTTGAAGTCTTCTCCTCATAAATATATTTAAAGCGACACTATTAGACATTTTCCACTGTCATGGTTCTGGGCTGGAGGCAGTTCTTGAACCGCTGTGTGTATGTTGTGTATATCTGAATAATCTCATAAGGATGTGATTGGGCGAGTTCATTTACACGTGAGATGCAAAGCACTTTATTTTAATGGTCTTCATTAGGGATGCTCCAATCAGGATTTTTTTTTTACATCCGAAACTGATCCAGATACCAATCTTTTTTTGTTTAAGCTTTAATCAGGAGGTCTGTCATAATCAGTTAAATGTAAGCTCTCTGCTCATGGCCACTGTTAATTGAGTTAAAATAATAGCAATGACAAAACTGTTGGTTAATTGATAAACAAGCACAGTATATTTATTTATTTTGAAATATCTTAAAAACAATAAGATATTTCCCAATTAAGTCCCAATTAAAAGAAGACTAACACAAACTTGATTCATATTAGGAAAAAGGCCAATAGCTTTCTAAGGAAATAGTGAACTGCGCTTAATGTCAAATTGATATAAAATGCAACCCATAGTTCTGAAACATTATTTCATTTCTCATTTTATTTATATTTAATGAAGTTATTATATCTATTTTTTATATTAAATTATTTATTTATAACCAAGCACATTTTCTGTCTTTACATTTTAGTAGTTTTATTTTTGTTTGTTTATCAGTTTTAGATCGGTTCCCCAGTACAGTGTCCATGTCTTCTGATAATGTTTGGGGGGGATTAAAACAAAATATGAAAACTGGAGTTGATTTTTCTAGTGATATCTGGTAACCGTGAGTTTTAATTAAGTGAATTAGAAGAGCGCCAGCATACTGTATGTTTACAGACCAAACAGTTGCTAGTCTTGATTATGATTGGTAAGGAATTTAATAAAGAAGTCTGAATTAAACCCACCTTGTAGCGTTAGCATTATTATTAATTTACTCCACGCGAAGCCACTGTGTCTACACAAGCAGGTGCAAGTTCAGGTCATTTTGCGGGATCAATAAAAGATGGCGGTTATGAGATCGGGAAGTTGAAGCAGATAAACAGAGTTGACTGAGGTGATGAAAAGCAATGTGAAAGTAACTGTTGCTCGGTGTAGATGTATTTTGAACTTCCTGCAGTTTTTATTCCGATTGTATTAAACAACTCCGAATAGGTCACACGCACCAGTGCGAATAAATATTTATTGACTGTTGCACAAAATACTTTTCAGTCACAAATGTGAGTGAAATTGTCGCACTGTAGAGCCGCAAAGTTTTTTCCCGTTAGGCGTGATGATGATTAATGTCCCCGACAACCTCTGTAGTGCCATTTACCATCATGATTTCTCCTCGTGCAAAGCGCTGGAGCTGCCAGCTTCGCTTCGAAAATGCTAACCCCGTTTCGGGGTTTTGGCACTACAAAATTACGTCATCCCTGTGCCACTCTATGGTAATAGGCTGTAAGTGTAGGAAGCACTTGATATGATCTGCAGCGGCGTTTTAGCGGAGGACGAACTTTAAACGTTAATATAGCCGTCGATCATGTTCATTTAATCGTGGGCAGTCAAAATCGTAATTGCTATCGATATTCGATTAATGGTGAACTCCCCCCCCCCTTCTGGTTTCTGAATGTTGGTTTACTTTTTGGTGAAAAAAATGAAATCTGTTTTGTTTTTTTACTTGTTTGTTTATATAAGAAAGCGAGGACCACACAATTGTTATTTAGGCCCTGATAAATAAAAAGATAGAACTGAAAGAGGGTGTACTTTTCCCCCCATGTTTACAGTGGTGCTTAAACGTTTGTGAACCCTTTAGAATATTCTACATATCAGCATAAATATGAACCTAAAACATTCAGATTTTCTCACAAGTCCTAAAATAGACAAATACAACCAAATTAAACAGAAGTAAAAATGTTATACAGTGGTCATTTATTTATTAAGGAATATTACAAAATCTGAGTGTATGTGAACCCTTGTTTTCAGTATCTGGTGTGACCCCCTTGAGCAGCAAAACGGCAACTAAAGGTTTACTGGCAATAAGTCTGGCACCACTGTACATATACACACACACACTATCTTTATACACAAACACACATATACATATATACACGTATACACACACACACACACACACAATGTACACATACATGCATATATACACATACATATACACACACACAATCTATAGATCCACACGCAAACACACCCACACACAGTATCTCACAAAGTGAGTACACCCCTCACACTTTTGTAAATATTTTATTATATATTAACATTGAAGAAATGTCACTTTTCTACAATGTAAAGTCGTGAGTGTACAGCTTGTGTAACAGTGTAAATTTGAACATTTTCACTTAGGGGTGTACTCACTTTTGTTGCCAGCGGTTTAGACATGGCTGTGTGTCGAGGTATTTTGAGGGGACAGCAAATTTACACTGTTACACAAGCTGTACACTCACGACTTTACATTGTAGCAAAGTGTCATTTCTTCAGTGTTGTCACAAGAAAAGAATAAAATATTTACAAAAATGTGAGGGGTGTACTCACTTTTGTGTTATATTATTTTGTTAGCTTGATCTCACCTGTCAATCTTGGGTAGTGTGGTGATCCAAACCAATAGGGGAATGAGGAAGGCCGCAGTTTTACCACTACCGGTCTCTGCCACACCAATGATGTCACGGTTCTGTAAGCCAATAGGAATGGCTTGCCTTTGGATAGGTGTTGGGTCCTAATGAAAGACAAAATAGAAAGTTAAATTTGCCATTTAATAATTCAGAGAACTCATATCTACTGCAATTTCCAAAACAATTTCCCCCAGGGCTCAATAAACTAGAAGAGTTGGCACAACTGTAAAACTCATCTCTACATGCACACATGCAACTGTAACTTTTAAGTGCATGTACAAGTGCATCACTTCTGTGTCCATCTGAAAAAAAAAAAAACAGTTTGATTCATCCACTCCTGCGAGAGATATTCATTAAAAAAATTAAAAATTGTCATAAGGCATCGGTATTAAAAAGGGAAACTTTTCATGTTCAAAAACTAAAACTTGTGCAGTTGTGTACACCAATCTCTACACTAACTGCTAGCATAAGTTACAGTGCTTTGCGAAAGTATTCGGCCCCCTTGAACTGTTCGATCTTTTGCCACGTTTCAGGCCTCAAACA
>JAFFST010048394.1:36633-49221 GCA_022414735.1 Noturus placidus | reverse complement strand
ACCTGGCCAATACCATCCCTACAGTGAAGCATGGTGGTGGAAGCATCATGCTGTGGGGATGTTTTTTCAGTAGCAGGAACTGGGAGACTAGTCAGGACCGAGGGAAAGATGAATGCAGGAATGTACAGAGACATCCTTGATGAAAACCTGCTCCAGAGTGCTCTGGACCTCAGATTGGGTGAAGGTTCATCTTCCAACAGGACAACGACCCTAAGCACACAGCCAAGATAACGAAGGAGTGGATACAGGACAACTCTGTGAATGTCCTTGAGTGGCTCAGCCAGAGCCCAGACTTGAACTCGATTGAACATCTCTGGAGAGATCTGAAAATGGCTGTGCAACAATGCTCCCCATCGAACATGATAGAGCTTGAGAGGTCCTGCAAAGAAGAATGGGAGAAACTGCCCAAAAATAGGTGTGCCAAGCATGTAGCATCATTCTCAAAAAGACTTGAGGCTGTAATTGGTGCCAAAGGTGCTTCAACAAAAGTATTGAGCAAAGGCTGTGAATACGTAAGTACATGTGCTTTTTTTAGTTTTTAATTTTTAATAAATTTGCAAAGATTTCAAACAAACTTCTTTCATGTTGTCATTATGGGGTATTGTTTGTATAATTTTGAGGAAAATAATGAATTTAATCAATTTTGGTATAAGGCTGTAACATAACAAAATGTGGAAAAGGTGAAGCGCAGTGAATACTTTCTGGATGCACTGTAAAAGAAAACATGATTCTATCAGAACAGGCCAACTTCTTCTATTGGTCCAGTTCTGATGCTCACATGCCCATTGTAGGCTCTTTTGGCAGTAGACATGGGTCAGTATGGGCACACTGACCGGTCTGCAGCAATGCAGTCCCAATACAATCTTTTCTCTCCCTCTCTCCTTCTGCCGAGCTACACATGAGTTTATGGAGATGTTGGAGAACCTGGTCCTTTCTGCTCTCTGGACCTGCATGATCAGTCTCGGAGGTCCTACTTCTGGATGGAGCTCTCATCTACTCCAAATCCAGATTGCTGGGACAAAGGCTTCTTCTAAGCCAAACAAATTACATATAGATCAATAATTGTCTCTTTAAGAATATCTGTTGTTACCCAGATGACTATGGGTTCCCTTCTGAGTCTGGTTCCTCTCAAGGTTTCTTCCTCTTAAACATCTTAGGGAGTTTTTCCTTGCCATTGTTGCCACTCAGTGTCTTGCTCAGTTGGGATAATTTCTCACTTTTACTCTGTGTATATTGTATTTTTATTCCTGTAAAGCTGCTTTGAGACAATGTCTGTTGCCAAGTTTTTTTAGCAATTTGTGCTACTGTAGCTCTTCTGTGGGATCAGAACAGACAGGCTTCACTCCCCATTGTCACGTCTCCGCGACGGCGGAGAAGGAGGCTGGACGCAAGTGCAGTATGAACAGTGCTTTATTTACATGAGTGTCACACATTATAATCCACAACGTAAATCCAAGACGAAATTCCGATAGAGATAATCCAGAGGCAGGCGACGGTCAGGCGATCATGCAGACAGACTTAAACAGGGCTAGGCAGAAGACGAGGTGTTGTCACGGAAAAACGGGTTCGGTACACTAGTCACAAAACGGGAGCTCCAGGAAAGCTAATAGCTAACTGCTATAGCACAGAAACATGCAGACGGAGGTACTAGACGGGTTAGCGGAGGAACCCATCTAGACCATACTAACTTGGACTAAAACAAACACGGGACGTGGAACCGGAAACCAGACTGGTCTAAACAAGTATACTAGACTTACCCGACGACAGAAGCAGAGACATACATACGGACATTCATACATTCATTCAATATTACTCCCCGAGTGCTCGCAGTTGCATGGTATAAATACACACTGAATCATTGCGTGAGATTACTAACAGCTGCGGGCACTTGGGGCACGTGACAGCTAAACACATGCGTAAACCAGGGAGGAGACATGACCAACAAATGTAAACAAAAGTCCACTTGTGTGCAACTGTCAAAGAAGTCCGCTACTGAGCTGAGCAAATGCACCAGTTGTCCTTCTTTGGACCACTTTTGGTAGGTAACCAGTGCATACTAGGAACACCCCACAAGACCTGCCATTTTGGAGATGCTCTGACCCAGTCCTCTACCCCATTTTTTCCTGCTTCCAACACATCAACATTAACATCAACAGAGACTGTCTCTTCATTTGCTGCCAATATAGTGGTGCTTGAAAGTTTGTGAAAACGTTCTACACTTCTGTATAAATATGACCTAAAACATTATTTGATTTTCAGACCTTTAAGTCCTAAAAGTAGATAAAGAGAACCCAAATAAACAAATGATAAAAATATTATACTTGGTCATTTGACTTAGGCATTCCAAAACATTACCTTTATTCTTCTTTAACCATTACTTGGTAGAATAACTTGTGTGCTTAGTGTCGTGATACACTTTCTCTTGAGATTCAGTTCATGGACAGACGTCCTGACCTTTTTCTTTATAATTTGCTGGTATAATTCAAAATTCATTGTTCCATCAATGATAACAGGACATCCAGGTCCAGATGCAGCGAAACAGGCCCAAACCATGATACTACCACCACCATGTTTCAAAGATCGCATAAGGTTCTTATATTGGAATGCAGTGTTTTCCTTGCTTCAAACATAATACTTCTCATTTAAACTAAAAAGTTCTGTTTTGGTCTCATCTGTCTACAATTTGTCCATTAACCTGGCTTCTGGCTTCTCCTTGCAACCCTGCTATGCACACCATTGTTGTTCAGTGTTCTCCTGATGGTGGACTAATGAATTTTAACATTAGCCAATGTGAGAGAGGTCTTTAGTTGCTTAGACGTTACGTTGGGTTCCTTTGTGACCTCATGGTTTATTACACGTCTTTCTATTAATGATCTTTGTTGGTCAACCACTCCTTTGGAGGGTAACAATGGTCTTGGATTTCCTCAATTTTTATTTCTACTTCAGGACCAGTACGCACAGGATGGGCTCCAAATCCTCTGCAACCCTGGCCAGGATAAACCAGTTACTGAAAGTGAGAGAGATAGTGAATGAGTGCTGATAAAGATAACAGTAGTAGTATCAGCAAAATCCTAATGATATCCTTCTGTTGGTGTTGTGATTTGCAAGCACACAAAGCCATTCATTTGTGCAGAGCAGTTACTCAAGTTCGTAGAGAAGCTTCTATATGTGAAACTTCTGTTCTGCGTGTGCATGGCAATAACACACTCACTCTTTGTGATCACTCACTCATGGGGCTACACTCTACTTGTGATTCAGGTTAAATTTTGGACTGGGAATAAGATGTATGTTTCCATGCCTATGCTTAGTCACCCTCAACCAGTCTCCTGTCTTTTGGAAAACTTGATCGTATTCAAAGTAAAATTAAAACTTCATTTTAATGTTTGCTACAACTACAGCTGTATGTTGTATTTTTTATTAGGTAGCTAACATGATGCCCATTTATTTGTCTGCTTCAGATGTTACTACCCTCAGAGATCCTATCAATCCACATTTCTTTAAAAGAAAGAAAAATACACATGTACTTGGAACCACAAACATTGTAGTGAGATTTGGGACAGTTGCAAATATGATTCAAATGTTTTGTTTATATTTGAAATATTTTTAAATGGTGGCATATTTCACCCACTAAGCATAACGTACCATCACAAATAATCAAAACACCCATGTATATGTGTTTGTGTGTGTGTGTGTATGTATGTATGTATGTATGTACAGTATGTATGTATGTATGTATATATAATGTTGTTTTTTTATCCTTGTATAAGAACACAATAACGAACACAATTTTGTCTGTTTCCAAAAGAAAGGGGATTGGTTGAGCGTGACCAATCATAGGCATGGGAACATCTGTCTTATTCCCGCCCTCAAAGTGTCAATTCAAACTGCAGATGCCCATGACCATGTGCTGGCAATGCATGAGCACATGTCACAGCTGACCCTATATGCAGAACAGAAGTACACTTGCTTGCAAAAGCTTCTCTGAACACTTGATGCTTCATGCCCACAGCACAATTTAATGCTCTCTATTAATGATACTGTTTAATCTCCATGTACTTGGTCTGCTTATATGTCAGGCACCAATTAGGGAAAAACCTCTACCCAGTTTTATCCACTTTTCTTGTTTACCTCTGCAGGGCGTACTGCGTATCCACCTGCAGGAAGCTCAGAATTTGATTGCAAAAGACAACCTTATGGGGGGCATGGTGAAGGGGAAAAGTGATCCCTATGTTAAGATCACCATTGGAAACAACACCTTTAAGAGTCATGTCGTTAAGGAGAATCTCAACCCCACCTGGAATGAGATGTATGAGGTAAGCAGTATTCTGGATAGGGTTATGCTAGCAAATAAAAGTGGAGCAATAAGGTCAAGTCTACAATTTGTTTTCCCAATGATTCTTGCAGCTGGTTTTGGCCTCTGAGTCAGTTTCAGAAGTCTGCATAGAGGTGTTTGATAAGGACATTGATAAAGATGATTTTCTAGGACGGTATGTAGACTACAATTAACTACAATTAACATGTACAGAAAATTATTGAACGGAGTGCAAGATTTTATGGTTAAATGTCCAACATAAATCTTTTGCAAACATTTAAATTTTTAAAATGAAATATGATTTTTTTTCAACAGGTTCCACATCCGCTTGAGTGAAATAATTCAGGCTCAATACATTGACCAGGTCAGTCTTTAAATGTATTGCTAAGGCTTTAAATGACTTCATTGATTTCTGACTTTCAAGAACATGGATTCAGTAATATACAGTGGATATGAATAGTCTACACACAACTGTTAAAATTGCAGGTTTTTGTGATGTTAAAAAATCAAATCAAGATAAATAATGTTGTCAGACCGGAAGCACGTGCACGCCCATGCAGTTGCATCTTCTATGTTTCCATGTTCCATGTTCTGGAAATTATTTTGTATCCCTCTCCCGATCAATACCTTTCAACAATAAGGTCAAATACATGATTTGTAAGCTATTTGTGGAGCATGGCTTCAGCAGTTGGATGTTGTCAAGAAAGGTCTACAGAAAAAACTGATCAATATAAGTACTTAATCAAAATCATTTCATTGATGGTGTATGCTAATTAGTTTTGAACATGATTATGAATGTGATTAGTTAATTTATGAATGTGAAGTTAATTCTGAGCATACCCAGTTACAAAATTGTGTGTACACTTGTGCAGGTTATTGTAATTGTTTTCCTTTCCCTCTTTTCTATTTTTTTTTCACTTGAATGTCATTAGGTTGCTCTATCACATTGTTTTGCTGTCACAAAATCCTGAAATTTTGGGTTGGTGTGTAGACTCTTAATATTTACTGTAGATATAGGGTGGGGTTTAGGGCACAGGAGATTCAGGAAGGGGTGTGTCTGGTTCTAGTATTTGTGTATGTGTGTGTGAGATTGCTTCTTATTATTTTTCATGCAAAACCTTGCAGCCTTTATTATGTTTATTGTCTGAAAATTGGTCTCTTATGTAATATGCTAATTTCTTATATACGCAAACATTTTTTCTGTAACATTTTAATTTTCTGCGGGAAAAATAATGTAGAAATCCACCCATCCATCCATTTTCTGTACCTCTTATCCTACATAGAGCCTGGAGCCTATTCCAGGGAACTTGGGGCACAAGGTGGGGGGCACCCTCAATGGGGTTCCAACCTATTGCAGGGCACAATTGCAAACTTGCAAATAGAACTCGTAAACTCTGCGCACACAGGACGGAGGTGGGACTCGAAACCCCAACCTCAGAATTGTGAGACAACAAGTTAACCACTAAGCCAACATGCACCCCTAATGTAGAAGTCATAAAATAAAAATCTATAACAAAGTTCCTACTAAAACAAAATGTACCTAAGTACTGCACAGTACTGTATATATACACATTAGCCATCACATTAAAACCACCTGCCCAGTATTGTGTATGTCCCTCTTGTGCCGCCAAACAGCTCTAACCCATCGAAGTATAGACTCCGCAAGACCTCTCAAGGTGTGATGTGGTATCAGGCACCAAAACATTAGCAGCAGATCCTTTATTTCCTGTAAGTTGTGACGTGGGGCCTCTATGGATCAGACTTGCTTGTCTAGCACATCCCACAGATGTTGGATCAGATTGAGAGCATGGGAATTTGAAGACCAAATCAAGTCTTTGTCCTGTTCCTTAAACCATTCTTGAACAATTTTTGCAGTGTGGCAGGACGCATTATCCTGCTGAAAGAAGTCATTACCATTAGAGAATACCATTGCCATGGAGGGGTGTATTTGGTCTGCAACAGTATTTAGGTAGGTGTTGCATGTCAAAGTAACATCCACATGAATGCCAGGATCCAAGGAACAGGAGAACATTGCAAAGACCATCACTCTGCTTGTACTGGTTTGTCTTCATAGTGCATCCTGGTGCCATCTCCTCCCTTGATAATTGACGTACACACATCTGGCCATCCACATGATGTAAAAGAAAACGTGACTGAGGACCTGGCCACCTTCTTACATTGGTCCATGATCCAGCGCTGATGCTCACATGACCATTGGAGGCACTTTTAGTGGTGGACAAGGGTCAGCATGGGCACTCTGACCAGTGGTATTTCATATATACCACTCTGGTATTTATACTTGAGGCCTGGTGGCACTCACTTGGAAAAGACCCAGATGCCATAGATTTGGGAATTGTTTGAAAAGGCATGGCTTGACGAATTGTCAACTTTGTTTCTTGGCAGAGCTAGACAGTCTACTGGGGCATGATGTACTGTCCTAAGAATGGCCTCTCTGTCTGCTGTACACATTTCCTGCTCTGCCCACATTGCACAAAACTCAGGAATTAAGCCTCAGATTCCTGTCTGTGGACATGAAGGTCTCCCCTGCCCCTCTTGCTAGTGATCAAAACTTCTGGGGAACTTTCTCCTCAAATAGACTCTCAGCCAGGTTACCTATGCCTGTGGGTTTGTCCCCTCTGAGTGTTGTGCAGGTTTAGGATTGCGACCCAGAAGCCCAGTAAACACTTAACACTGAAGAGTCTCTAGTACATGGTCCTTTCAGGCCCCCATGTGAAAACCATGAAATCCATTAATTAATTCACCATTCTTCCCCAAGTGCTCAGTGGGCAGAGTCCCTTAAGATATCTGCTTATGAGCCCATGCAGGATGACTAACTGAAGTGGGTTTCTCATCACATCACATCAACTAAAAGGGGTTGCTTTGGTGATAAGCTTATTTTGGCTAATTTGGTGGAGAGTTGGCCCTGCATTGACCTTTTTGTGAAACATAAAAGTGATCATTTATTTAGTCAGTCCAGTATATCCTCTATGGTTGGTGTTTGTTTATGTCATGTTTATTTACCCTCATGTTTTTCAGTGGTTTACTTTGGACGATGTGAAACATGGATCCCTTCATCTGGTTCTGGAGTGGCTCCCCACAGTAACAGAGCCAGATAAACTGCAACAGGTACATATGTATGGTATTTAAAAGTCTAATTTACATATGTTTACACAGAATTATAGTCAAAGACATTTATTTGACAGTTGAAATGAATTAAAATACTTTTTTAGGCAATGCAGTTACAATCCAGCTCCTATGAGAATAAAGCCTCACCCTCTGCAGCCTTGCTGTTTGTTCTTATTGAGAAAGCTCATGCACTGCCAGTGAGTTACACACATACATACACACTCACGCAGTACACTCACCCCCCTTTATCACACATTGTGTAGATATCCATGAATATTGCAGTTTATTATTTAATTATTACTGTAGGCTTAAATACACAGACATTACATAACATTAAAACCACTGACGGGTGAAGTGAATAACATTGATATTCTTGTTACAGTGGCACCTGTGAAGGGGTGGTCTATATTAGTCAATTGTGAATAAGTGAATAGCCAATTCTCAAAGTTGATGTATGGGAGCAGGAAAGAATCTGAGCGACTTTGACAAGGGCCAAATTGTGATGGGAGATGACTATGTTAGAACATTTCCAAATGTTTTTATTATAATTTTTTTAGACAGAGAGGGAAGAAAGAAAGCTGGTGAAGGCAGTGGGATTTGCAAAAAATATTCAGGAATAGTTTAAGAACCATGACAGTGAGTTCAAGGTGTTGACTTTGCCTCCAAATTGGCACTAGATACCACAGCACACCTTGAGAGGTCTTGTGGGGACAAAGCCTCAAGTCAGAGCGGTTTTGATGGCACAAGGGGATTTACACAATATTAGGCAGGTGGTTTTAATGTTATGGCCGATCAATGTACATACAGTAATTAAAACTCACAGAAGGTGGGTAGAATTGCATGGATATTCGACTCAATTCAAATTCAAAATGTATGTGTGTGTAGATGGTGAAGGGTGGGAAGGAACCTAAAGCTGGTGCAGAGCTTGTAGTCACTGGAACCTCTTATAAAACCAAGGTAGGTCTTCATTTATATTTAACCATTTAATGAAGGTTTGTTCATTTTATATTTTAACTGACTTTTGTTATCACAAAGTTGTGTGATCGCTCTACCTCTCCTCGTTGGGGTGAGATTTTCCACTTCTTGGTTCATGATCCCAGAGAAGACATTCTTATTATTAAGGTACTTTAGACTTCCTTTTCCTTTAGATTCTGTAGACAAAGAATATCAGAAATTTCTAAGTTACATTTTCTAACTCTTCCTTCTCCTTTCTTACCTTCTCAGCTCTCCAGTGGGTGGGATCAGCCACTGGGTTCCCTGGTTCTACCAATTAAAGAGCTTATGTCACAAGAAGGAATGCTGCTGGACCGATGGCAAAATCTGGATGGTGCTTCCCCTGAAAGTCAAATCCTACTGAGAGCACAACTCAAGGTAAAACACATTTAAATCTGTAGAATTTATACTGTGCAGGTGTTGTCTGCATGTTTACTAATGTTACAGAGTAGATTTGCATGACACCTGGAACAAGGATGTAACACACAGTCAAACACAGTATGATGGAGTGACCTAAAAACAGAATTTTCATAAACCAGAATGTGGGGGAGTCACATGACGCGATGCGAAGGTCAGATGTCTGAAAGACAGCTCTGCTTGCTTTGCTAATTTTTCTATTATTTTTATGATATAATCTGGTGAAATACCATTTTAGCTGTTTGAGGTAAACATGGCAAAGAAGTCGAAATCCTCGAGCTCTGGAGACATTAAAAGACACTTTCGTGTTCAAGAGGAAAGCCCAGATGGGCCTGTGGAACGCGGACTTGGTTTGGGTGGTGCGGTGGGAGAAGAAATCCAGCGCCAACTGTCCAACATGTTGGGGATGTTGACTAAGGTTGTTGCTGACTTGGAAGATCTCGCTGTAATACATTTTTCGGTTACGGCGATAGAAATAAAATTCTCTGAGTTAGTTACAAGAGTGGCGGACGCTGAGAAACGACTCGAGTATCTTGAGTCTTCGGGAAGGGAATTATCCGCTAATCCGCCCACGACCAAGAGAGACTTGGAACAAATATCCGAAAGATTGGAAGATTTGGAAAATCGAAGCCAAGGAATAATTTGCGGATTATTGGAGTTCCTGAGCATGAAGAAGGCAGAGATATGGTGAAATTTCTGGATGAGCTTTTCCCAAGTCTGCTCGACATAACAGGCCATAAATTCGAACTCGAGCGGGCCCACAGAGTCCCGGCTCAGAGATCATCCAATAAAGATCTCGTGCTGCGCCAGGCAAGGAGTAAAGGAAAGCTTTCGTGGAAGAACCACAATATTTTCTTGTTCCTGGACTTTGCGAACTCGACAAGAGAGAAACGCGATCGGTTCAAGGAATGCAAGAAAGTCTTGCACCAACGTAAGATCACTTTTGCACTGATTTTTCCTGCCAGACTGAGAATAAACACCAAAGATGGCAGCAAAGCATTTACGTGTCCCAATCAGGCAATTTCTTTTATTGAATCAATGGGTGAATAATCCATTGGATGGTTCTCTTGTGAGTGGGTCGACTCGCAGTGTGTACTCTGGCTTTCGGAGGAAAATGGCTGCCATTTTTTATTTATTTTTGCGTTGGCGCTGCCGAACGGCTAGAGCTTGTTTTGTTTTGTGAACTATCACTTCCTTAAAAGAACTTTGACATGGACGGAAGATCACTTTACAATTAAGTTTCAGCCCAGATCAATAATAGATACTACAGATATCTGCAAAATTATGCGGCCTCCGAGTGAATTGTCTCTTGACCATCAAAGGAACCGGGATGCGGTTTTGTTCCCTTTTGTGTTGGCTCCGCCTAGCGGTGGGGCTTCTTTTGTTAAATTACACTGCTTCAGGACAGTGGCAGTTGTCTCAGCTCACTCCTTGCGCTTGCGCCTCCTGTTCTCTGAAGTCCGATGTGTGGAGTACTTCCACGGGACTTGGGAATTATGGAATCTGAACGGGATTAAATATCAGCTGGAATTTGTTTTGTGAAGGAACACACCTTCGAGACAGTTCTGTGAATTAGTCTATGCGTTATTTGTGTTTACTCTGCTTATTGGTCGCGGTTTATTTTATTTTACAATATATTTTATGTTATGTAATTTTGCCTCACAAATTGGTGAGGCAGAATCATGCAATGATGGCAGAGTTGTCGTGGGGGCTCTGTACATGGACTCTTTGAGTTTAGGGGTATTGGCGCCAGTTGGCGCAGTCGTGCGCGGGGTTAATGCGCATGTTTTTCTTTTTTCTGTTTGTTTTGTTTTGTTCGGGGTGAAGCTTGGGGTTTTATTGTTGCATTAATGTTGAATTGTGGTCTTCATAATTGTGTTTTTGGCACACAATTAATTTTTTCTGTTATATAAAAATGTCAGTTGTTAATATGAGTTTACTATCTCTCTCCATATGGAATGTGAATGGGTTGGGACACCCCATAAAAAGAAGGAAGGTCATTACTTTTCTGAAACGTAAGAAATATGATACCGTGTTTCTTCAAGAAACGCATCTTTCCCCGCAGGAAGCTGAAAAATTTGGGAAGATATGGGATGGTCATGTTTTCTTTAGTGATGGCTCAAGTAAGAGCAGGGGAGTCATTATAGTGGTAAATAAGCATCTACAATTCAAATGTCTCAATCAGTTTAAAGATATGTTAGGGAGAGTAATTATTGTTTTAGCAGAAATTCAGGGGCAAAGTCTTATTTTGGCTAATATTTATGCAACTACTGCTGATGATCAGGGTTTTTTCTATAGATCTTGACGGGATGTTGCAATCTGCTGGCACCCCGCATGGTATAATATTGGGAGGACACTTTAATCTTTTGATGGACTCAGTCCCTGATCATAGTGTTGCAAAAGTGTGTAAGCCCCCTAAAGCAACACTGACGTGTCACAGGATGTGTAAAAATCTTGGTCTTGCAGATATTTGGAGACGTTTGAACCCATCTGGTAGGGACTATATATTTTTTTCATCAGTCCATAAGATTTATTCTAGGATAGATTTTTTTTTTTGATACCCAAATCACTCATTTCATCTGTTGCTGATTGTTCAATCGGAAACATTCAAGTCTCAGATGACGCCTTGGTAAGTTTAGAGGTGTGGCCACAAACGGAGAAGAAGAAATCCTATAGTTGGCGCTTTAATGTAATCCTTTTACAAAATCCTGATTTCTGACAAATGTTAAAGACTGAAGTTGATGTTTATATGGAGACCAACTGGTCCTCTGTATCCTCTGTGGGCGTGGCGTGGGAGGCACTTAAGGCGATTCTTTGGGGTCAGATCATACAGTATGCCTCATTCATTAAAAAATCCAAAGGACGAGAATTTGTGGAGTTGGAAGGAGATATTAAAAGTACAGACGCAGAGCTGAAGCGTCGAATGTCGTCTGATTGTCTGAGAGAATTGACCAGATTGAAATATAGATTATAATACTATTTTGTTGAGGAAAGTGGAGTTTTGGTTATTCAGGGCAAGACAGTCATACTTTGAGTCGGGGAACAAAGCAGGGAAACTTTTGGCTAAATATATAAAACAGAGGGAGGCCCTTTCTACCATTCGTGCAGTGAAATTTGTTAGTGGTGAAATTTTGACCTTGACCATTGATATTAATAATGATTTTAAAGAATTTTACTTTGATTTCTATAGGTCAATGTCTTTATGTACTTTATCTACTTTATCAATGTCTATCTGACTGATATTAGAAACTTTGTGGAACCATTAGAACTCCCTAAACTGATGACTCTGATTCTGAGATAACCTTGGAGGAGCTTGGGAAGGTAATTAAGGCCCTGCCAACAGGCAAGTCTCCGGGGCCAGATGGCTTTGCCACTGAGTTTTTCAAATCTTATGCTGCAGAACTGGCTCCACTTTTACAGAATCATCAAAGAATGGAAAGCTTTCCCCGACCATGACACAGATCAGTCTGATTCTTAAAAAAGACAAATATCCAAGTGAGTGTAAAAGTTTTTGTCCAATTTCCCTAATCGACTTAGATGTAAAAAATCTTGTCAAAAATTCTGGCTAACCAATAAAGTCAAGTTACAGTGCCTTGCGAAAGTATTCGGCCCCATTGAACTGTTCGACCTTTTGCCACATTTCAGGCCTCAAACATAAAGATATAAAACTGTAATTTTTTGTGAAGAATCAACAACAGGTGGGACACAATCATGAAGTGGAACGAAATTTATTGGATATT
>JAFFST010048394.1:23552-34883 GCA_022414735.1 Noturus placidus | reverse complement strand
AAATTACAGTTTTATATCTTTATGTTTGAGGTCTGAAATGTGGCAAAAGGTCGAACAGTTCAAGGGGGCCAAATACTTTCGCAAGGCACTGTATGACATCTCTTATACAGTACATATAGATGAGGTGGGGTTTATTCAGTGCCGTAGCTATTCTGATAATATTAGACTTCTTATTGATATCATGTGGTCAGTAGTGAATGATCAGTCTCCTGTTGCTGCCTGTCACGGCATGGGAGACGTGGGGAAGCAGGCGCCGGTGGTCGGAGTGTAACGTGAATACGTTAGGCTTTAAAGATGAATAGACGTGAAATAGGCAATAGGTCAGGCGATCGGACAGACAATTCAAACAGGGATAAGCAGAAAGCGTAGTCGAGAGACGGAAATCGAGTTCAAGGTAAACGAGATAGCAACACGATAGAAATAGGCTTGGGTACGCTGAGGAACGAGTCGACTAGACGTATAATTCGCACTGAATGAAGGTGGCTGTCTGGAATATATTCTAGAGGTGAGATTGTGTGTCTGATTGGTGACAGGTGTGTGCACTCAGAACTCTGGGGATGGAGAGCACATGCGTGTATGAGAGGCGGGTGTGGGATCATGGGAAGTGGAGTTCGATGGAGAGCGTATGCGTGTGGGTGTGGGATCATGGGAAATGGAGTTCGAGTCTGGCTGAGCTGTGACACTGCCATCTCACTTGACCCTGAAAAGGCGTTTGATATGGTAGAGTGGAATTATCTTTTTAAGATTTTGGAAGTGTATGGGTTCGGGAATACTTTCATTAGTTGGATTATCCTACTTTATAGACACCTGGTAGCGGCAGTACAAACAAATGGACTATTTTCAGATTATTTTACTATGGATAGGGGCACCCGACAGGGTAGCCCTCTTTCCCCATTATTGTTCTGTCTTGCCCTGGAACCATTACCAGCGGCGATAAGAAAGGAGAATGGTTTTCCAGGGGTGGTGGCGGGAGGGGTGACGCATAAGCTTTTGCTGTATGCTGATGATATTTTATTGTTCGTCTCTGACCCTACTAGATCTATGCCTTGCCTCCACAGAATTATTAACTCCTTTTCCAAATTCTCAGGATACAAAGTCAACTGGTCTAAATCGGAGGCTTTGGCTCTGACAGCATACTGTCCAGTAACGGCCTTTCAGCCAGGTGCCTTCCAATGGCCCCAACAGGCATTAAATATTTGGGCATTTTATTTCCAAAAAATTTGTACGATTTAGTTAGAGTTAATTTTGACCCGTTAATAAAATGGTTTTCAAGTGTTGTAGACAGGTGGTCTTCTTTGCATTTATCTACGATCGGGAAGGTTAATGTTATTAAAATGAGTTCTACTTCAAAATTCTATTACCTGCTACAATCTCTCCCTATAGATGTCCCTCTTTCTTATTTCAAGCAATTTGAGAGCATAGCGAAGTCTTTTATTTGGGATGTGTCCCAGGTTAAATTTCAATAAGTTACATAGGTCGATTGACAAGGGTGGGCTAGGCCTACCCAATATTCTGTTTTATTATTATGCGTTTGGTCTCAGACATTTGGCTCATTGGTCACTTCCACCTGAGAGAGCCCCTCCCTGGTTCTGCATTGAACAAGAAGTTCTTGCGGCAATTTTTCCACTGCAAAGCCTTTCCATTAATCTATCTAGAGAAGTTAAGTCACACCCCGTTATTTCACATTTGCACTCAGTATGGACAAGAGTGTCCAGAGTGTTTCATTCTGATATTTATCTCAGTGTAGCCTCGAGCCTATGGCTAAACCCCAAACTACGTATTAATAAGTCCCCTTTTTGTTGGTCAGAGTGGCTCACGAGGGGGGTTGATACACTTGGTGATCTTTATGAGAGTGGTGTGATGATATCTTTTGAAAAATTGGTTCAGCAGTTTGAGATTCCCAGATCTCATTTTTTTAGGTATCTTCAACTACGCCACTATTTTTGGGAATAGTATGCACCCCCCTAAAGCAGCAGTTACTCTGGGAGAGGTGATTTCTGCTTTTGGAAGAGGACATGAAGCATCAGTGTATTACTCCTTATTGATTCAGAGTCTAGGAGACGGAGTCTCGACCTCTCTCAAGAAATTATGGGAGAATTATTTAAATTTGGAATTGGGGGAGGAAGAGTGGGCTACGATTTAAAAAAAATATAAAAACTGCATCTAGGGATGCAAGTGTGCGCCTTATGCAATTTAAGATTTTACAGTGGTTCTATTGGACCCCCTCTAAATTGGAAGGTGCAGGGCTTTGTATGTGAGGTGATGAACGCTCAGCTCTTGTTCTGCCATAGACTCTGTATTTTGGGAGATGGGGAGGTCATAAAATATAGGGATAAGTTCAAAAAAAAGTGAGTTTTGACCAGTGTGATGATTGGTAGGCAGGTTATTTTAAGGGGATGGAAATAAGATGGAGCACCCTCGTTTCCAGAGTGGTGTGTGGAAATGGGGAGGGTGACCGCCTTTGAGGAGCGGTCGAGCAGAAGGATGGGAGTTGGGAATTCCTTCAGGAAGAAATGGGGCAGTTATTTGGTGTTTTTGGGGGACTCTCAAGGAGGGACGGTGGAGAGTATAATTTAGAGTTTAATCTATGATTATACTTGATTGTTGTATTTTTCTTTTTTTCTTTTTTTTAATTGTGTGTATTTTTATTATTATTACTTTTTTTTTAATTGTGTGTATTTATATTATTATTTATTTGTATTTATTTATTTTTTTTGGATATGTGAGTTTATATTCTATTGAATACAGGAGTGTTTGTGGAGGGACCAGGGTGGGGTGGGAGATTGGTAGGGGGAGGGCTTATAGTGGGGATTTATGTTAAAGTAAATTGATTCATAGTTAGAAAGTAATTGTAACTCCTATTTGCAAATTAATATCAGCTGGGTTAGTAAACTGATGGTCTAAAAAGGTTGTTCATTACCAAGGTGTCACACCATGTCTCATGATGGGTAAAAGCAAAGAGCTTGATCAAGACTTTCACAACTTTATTGTTGCAAAACATATTGATGGAATCCAAAACAGACGTATTTCAAAACTTCTGAATCTTCCAGTAAGCACTACTGGGGCCATTATCCGCAAGTGGAAGTAACATGACTCCGTCATCAACCTGCCATGCACAGGGGCTCCTCGCAAGATTTCATCGCACGGTACTGGCAGACTTCATATAATTGAAGAAGAATTGAAGAATCCATCAGGATGATGAAGAAGAGACTTGGGTGTACCCTCCAACAGGACAACGATCCAAAGCATACAGCAAAGGAAACTCTCAATTGGTCTCAGAGGGGGGAAAATCAAGGTGTTAGAATGACCCAGTCAATCACCTGATTTCAATTAAATTGAACAAGATTTAAAGACAATATCTTTATAAGAATGGGCCAAAATCACACACTGCAGCCCATTCATTTCTTCAAACAGGAAGTGTCTTGAAGCGGTCATTACAAAGGCTTTTCCACTAAGTATTAAATACATTTCAGTTAGTGCGTTCAATACTTTTCCCATGTCATTCCACTTTATTACACAGGTTAATTTATGGACTTTAATGTTGTGAATTCTTTATATTTGCAGATTTCTTGAGTTAATACTGATGTCTGTTGAAAATTTCATGTGAATAAATTCCATGTATCTAAGGAATCTCAGATTATGCCTGTCAGATCTTCCGTCATCAGCCTATTCTACAATTATAAAATATTAACTTTCAGTTCTGTGCTGTTATGAGCTGGAAAGTGTGATTTGCCACAGAGTGCGCATGCTTGGAGAGTCCGAATGAACACACACACTGACAAATATGAGTGTCCACAGGAAGTTCTCATTTCATTCATTCAAAACAGGATTATTTATACATATTGATAAGAAGCCATGCGTGGACGGTTTCTACTGGTTCAGGTGTCGGGACAGATTTAACCAAAACACACAGCACATAGTCATAATACAAAACGAGTCCTGTGTCATGATGACACGACAATACATGTCTATTTCAAGGATGTAGCTATAATCAAGGATAGCAGTTGATCAGCTTATTGAAAGAGGTCATTTAAGAGAATACATTCATCATGGATATTTGATAGAAGTTCATAATATAAGATGGTACATGATATAAGAGAATTTCCTTTCAATTACCTCATTGGAAATATATTTACTGAATTTTAGTTTTTGATGTGTTCAATACTTATTTCCCCCACTGTACTGTAGCTGCACTTTATTCCACATATGATCCATACTTTTTCTGCCATCTATAATATTAAATTTTTTTCTTTAGCTATTTGTATGCAAGTACACTCTGATTTAGGAAAATTCTGTTCAATATTTATTTCCCCCACTGTGTGTGTAGTTGTGTGTGCAATACAATGCTGTGCAACATCAGGTTGAGGTAGTTGCAGGGAAATTTTAATAAATATTTACAAATGCAGGGTAATACAGGCATATAGGGCAGGAATGTAGGGCATGTGGGTGTTGTGTAAACAGATCCAAAGAGTTCTCCCTGTGTCCATGTGGGGTTCTTCCAGGTTCTTCATTTATAAATAAAAATAAATCCTGAGTTCTTAGGTGTGTATGGTGTTTTGGGATGGATTGGCATTCCATCAAGGGTATATACTTAAACTTCTCAATGTCCAATATATACATCTCAGTTGCCTACACTTAAGTAGTTGATAGTAGTTGTGTATATTAAATAAATTGTATAACATCTTCTTTTGGGTTCCAGATTTTGGCATCAAAGATTGATAAAAAAGGTGAAAAATCTACTGAAATAAATACAGAAAAACATCCTGAAAAATCTTTTGAGAAGACAGTGGAAAAGCCTGTGGAAAAACCTATTGGAAAATCTCCTGAGAAATCTATTGAACCTTCAGAACAGGCTTCAAAAAAGTCAACAGACAGCTCTATGGGTGCAAACAGCTCTACTGGTGGGCAAAGTGGCAAGAAAACACCCATCAATGCTGAGCAATTGTTGACAACAACCAATAAAGAGTTAAAACAAGAGACCAAGCCAACACCAAGGTATGTTCTAGACTTTGAGTGATGTCCATCCTTGTTCTTACATATAGGGCCCTCATATAGGTTCACTACTCAATGCAGAACATTTTTATCTCCTTTATATGTTTAGATACAGTATGTACAGTTGAGTCATAAGTTTAAATGTTCCTTGTAGAATCTGCAAAATGTTACTAATTTAAAAAAAAAAATTGGGATCATAAAAATTGCATTTTGTTATTTTATTTAGTTATAAGCGATTTCATATAACAGATGTTTACATATATTCGACAAGACAGTAATAAATAAATTTACACAAATGAACCTGTTCAAAAGATTCTGTGTGTTGTTACCTAGATGATTGTTACATTAAGTTTCCCCCGCAGGAGGGAAGTTAAGGGTTGTGCTATTTTACTGAAGTCTCGGATGAATCGCCGATAAAAGTTTGCAAAGCCAAGGAAACGTTGCAATTTTTTGATGGTTTGGGGAGTGGGCCATTCCACCACCGCTTGCGTTTGTCTATGGTGACCCCTTTTGGACTAATAACATACTCCAGGAAAGAGATGGTGCGCTGATGGAACTCGCATTTCTCAGCTTTCACATACAGGTGATACTCTGCCTGCTGCAATAACACTTGTCGGACATGCTTGGTATGTTGAGTAAATTAGGATGTCATCAATATAGGCGATGACACACCGCCCCAGCAGGTTACTCAGGACCTCATTGATGAGGTTCTAGAATACTGAGGGGGCATTAGTGAGGCAATATGGCATGACCAAGTACTCGTAGTGCCCGGAGATGGTGCTAAAGGTCATCTTCCACTCATCTCCCTCCCTGATGCGGATCAGGTTGTACGCGCTGCGTAAGTCTAGTTTCATGAAAAGGTTTGCAGAACTTAAGGGCTGTGGGCACTAGAGGCAGGGGATAACGGTACTTTACTGTTACCGGGTTGAGATCCCGATAATCGATGCATGGTCGAAGGCCCCCTCCTTTCTTCTCTACAAAAAAAATCCCAGCGAACAAGGGAGACATGGATGGCCGAATATACCCCTGTTGGAGAGCAGGTATACTCTGCCTCTTGGTGGGCTAGCTCCACCACTATGGTGGTCCATATGCGCAGTCGTAGAGTTTGTGTGGTGGCTTGCCCTTTCCTTGCTGAACACCTCACTGAGGTTGATATTCTGGCGGGACTGTGACAGGGGCATGAGACAGAGGACTCTCCACTCTGGTTGTGGCCTCGGGAAACGGAGGACCAGTCAGGCAGTGCTGTAGACAGTAGGGGGACCACTTGGTAACCTGTATGTCCGCCCACGATAACTGAGGGTTGTGACATTTGAGCCAAGGGAGAAAGAGAATGATGGATTGCCTAGTGGAAATTGTAACATAGAGGACGATGGGCTTATGGTGAAGGGCACTGACTTGTAGGTTGATTGGCACTGTGCAGTGTGATATGACCCCGCCACCTATTGGCGACCCATCGATGGATTGAACCTCATGAGACTGGAGCTGGGGCCGTATGGGGAGCCCGAGAGTCTGCGCCGTTCGCTCATCTACGCAGTTTTCGGCTGCTCCTGAGTAAATGAGTGTTGCAAGTACAAAAGTCTGGCCTGAATACCCATTCACCACAGGTAAGACAAAGACGAAGAGAATCACATAACTGGATTGGACTCAACCCGGGAACGACGAGGTTGACTGGCTCTGCTCCCCTCGGTTGGCCGTGGCCTCGCCGCAATAAAAGCACAGCAGCTCTCTACGTCGCCTCTGTCTCTCCTAATCATCGATCCAGGCACGGCCGAGCTGCATCGGTTCCGCTGGAGGAGCTGGCTCTGGTGGTTCGTACGGCGTAGACGGTTTAGCCGTACGGCCAGGCCAATGAGGTCATCGAGGGTTAACTTCTTGCCCCGGCACGCCACCTCTGGAACCTGCTCGGGATTGAGGCCCTGACGGAACGCGGTCTTCAATGCTGGCTCATTCCACCCCGCTTCTTGCAGCGATGGTGCAATACTCCAGAGCGTAGTCTACCACGTCACATGAGCCCAGCGTGATTGCAAAGAGTTCCGGACTGGTCTCCCAGCTATCAGGGGAATGATCGAAGGCACGTCGGAATCGGGATAGGAGATCCGCTAACGAGGTTCTTACATTGTCTCCTCATTCCTACTCCACCGTAGCCCTCTCCAGTGTGCGTCCGGTGAGCAACTCCATGAAGTGTGTAACCATGCGTGCTTCCGGTATCTCCGGGTGGCTCTCGAAAAATAGTGTGCACTGAAGCATGAAGCCCTTACATTGTTCTGGCTCTCCAGTGTAACGCTCTGGCATAGGTAATGGCGGATAGTGTACAACCGGTGTAGCTGGAAGGGGCGTCACACGCACTGATAAGGCTTACGTGAGGGGAAACAAGGGAGGAGGGATGTCAGCAGCAGGGGGAAACGCGGCTCGTCCCCGGAGGTGCTTAGGTGAGATGCGATATCTCTCGGTCAGATGCGATATCTGTGCCTGCTGCACATTTATCGCTCTGTTTTGTTCGTAAAAAGAACGTGGCCATTCAGGGGCACCCGCTGCCTCCATATTGATGCAAAGTAATCTTTTATGTTACTGATAGAGGAGACAAGCGCAGGCTGATCAGCAATCGGAAGACAAGGATCACAACAGAGTGCGAAGTCTGAAACAACATACAAAGTCCATGCGATGAGGTGAAACAATTTTGTATTGTTATCCAGGCAATCATATTCCAAAAACAAGACATATAACCCAGTGTAAACCAGGGAAATTCGACACATAGACTTAAGGCTTGCTATAACGACAGTGTTTAGGGAACTGAGCGTTTACTTCACGACGTGCTGTGGTTAACAAGGGCTTATATAACCTTGGGTGAAACACAGGTGTTCGCACTCAGTACTCCGGCAAACTCGAGTGCAGGCGTGGCTGGGAAATGTAGTTCTCGTCGGCTCTGTATCCGCGAGTTCGCTGTGGCGTAACAATGATCAATGACTGGTTTTATGTCTTGTGATTGTTCATGAGTCCCTTGTTTGTCCTGGGCAGTTAAACTGCCTGTTGGTCTTCATAAAAATCCTCCAGGTCCTGCACACTCTTTGGTTTTCCAGCATCTTCTGCCTATTTGACCCCTTTCCAACAGTGGCTAAATGAATTTGAGATCCATTTTTTCACACTTACGACAACTGAAGGGATTCATACAGAACTCAAGAAGGCAACACGATACATTAAGTTTGAACAGGATGATCGGTGTAAATTGTTATTTTTTTGTCTTCTGGGAAACATAAATATCTTATGTAGCTTGTGAAGGGCAGTACTAAATGAAAAAAAAAGATCTTTAAAAAAGGCACGTGTAAACTTATGACCTCAATTGTACATGTGGAATTCCCGCATGTTTTCAGTAAGGTTCATATCCAAAGACTTATATCCAGAGATTAAGATGGTCATTACAAAACAATATTTCTTTCTGGGACCAAAGCATAGTAGAGAGGTCAAGCACATGGAAGGGTGCTCAAGTATTTTACAGTTTTTTTCATCAGATAAACAAAGTCTAACAGAAAAGGTGACAAGATCAGAGATGCATCTTTTGTTGTTGAGCATAGCCTGCAAGTGCCGTGTAAACATACAAGAAATCTATTCAGGAAAATGTGTTTCCTGACTCACAAGTCAAAAACATGGCCATGTACTTCATTATATGTCACTGCTTCATCCACAAATTTATTAACATTTTGCCCATTTTTATGGGGTGTCAATAATCACTGTAACAGTATCAATATTTATTGTATTGACACAACCACTAAAGGGTTTTATTACCTAAGCTCCTTTCCTAAAATCATTGGTTCTGTATTTTACAATATACCCATGTATGAACTAAGCTTTACAGTTGATTGGCTATTATACCAAATCCAAATATAGCAGGTTTCTCATAAATGAAAAAAAGCAAATGAATGTGTGTATAATGAATTCTAACATAAAAAATGTCTCTGTAGGACTTTATTTGACAGCACATTTATCCACCCAGATAAACCACCAACAGAAACAAAATATGGATTCTGTATGTTTATGGCATGAAAATTTGTTATGTTTACAAAATAACTAATTAGCATATCTATTTATGTGTCTCCTTTCATCAGACTCAATGAACTAGTGGCTTTTACAGTACCAGTAGCTGTATCACTTTCTGAAGACACACAGAAAGTACTGGCAGCAGATATCACTCATGACACAGGACATGAGACAAAGGTAGGTAGGTGCATGTGTGTGTGTGTGTGTGTGTGTGTGTGTGTGTGTGTGTGTGAAGGAGAGAGAAAGAGAGAGAATTAATGATTCTTTGTAAACCTTGTCTCGTACTATGTTTACAGGATTTGAGTAAAGCGTCTTCAGTGGGAGGAACCAGTAAGACTGTGAAACCAATCACAATAAGCGATTTAGCATGTACAACCACTAATGAGCAACACTTGGATAAGGCAGCTGATAAGTGAGTTAAAAGCGACTCTACCTGAAATTTAATCTCTGTTATAGACTTTTTCTTTTCAGAGGACTTTGAATGAAATTTAGCAGTGTGGCCCTGTGCCACTACACTCTTATTCATATGCCCTTGTTGATTTTCACTTGCAACCAGATGAGCAGGTCACTTGTTGTACAAGGAGAGGATGGTATATCAGGAGCAAATTTGAGTTGGCACAAAGCACATTATAGTTGACAGTTCATGGATTATTTCCTGTTAAGTATGTACTGGGTAAACTGATGCTTAACAAAAAAAATGCTAATTACCTAGCCAGTTTGCATAATAATGTGATGGAACTGTCATGAAGGAAAGATGATTGGCTAGTAAATATAAATTTGAAGCAGTTAAATGTTCTAAAAAAAAATGCATATAATCACAGTGGTTAGCATGCGTAGCATGCCCATTAGAAAGGGTTTTGAAATAGATCAGTGTTATTGACTGCTTTGGATATAATTTGTATATTTCCCATTTGAATATAATAAGAGTCAATGAAAGAATGAAAAGTAACTAAGAGTCAATGAAAGAATGACAAGTATAAACTAAAGGTTATACGATCCATATAATCCCTGCATTGACACAATATTATATGACAAACTATGTTACTGTAGCAGCCAGTTAATATTATTACCCTGATAAACAACTACACTACTTACATTACTGACAAATACTAATCCAAGTTTGAATTTGTGGAATGCTTAATACAGATGTTTTAGGAAAGGGAAATGGAGAATTAAATATTTCACAGTGGTACAGAATACATAACACTCATTATTTCTGTATTTATCACACTTTTGTGCATTGGTCAGCAGTTACATTAGTATTTAACGGCAGATGCTTCACCTATGGCAGGGGTCGGCAACCCGCGGCTCCGGAGCCGCATGCGGCTCTTTCATCCTTCTGATGCGGCTCTGTCACATCTCGTGACGGCGGAGAATGAGGCAGTACGCAATTGCAGTGCGAACCGTGCTTTATTTACAAACAGTGTCAAACAGTGTAATCCCAAACGTAAATCCAAAAGAGGTAATCCAGAGACAGACGAGGGTCGGGCGATCAGCAAACAACGTACACAGGGCTAGGCAAAAGTCCACGTGTTTAGAACTGTCAGTCAAGTCCGCTTCGGAGCCGAGCAAAAGCAGCGCGCATGCATGGCGCATGCGCACTGCTTCCGGAGGATCCATGACAGCCTCCCTGTGGCTTTTACATTTACATTTATTCATTTAGCAGACGCTTTTATCCAAAGCGACTTACAAATGAGAGATACACTCACACACCAATGGTAGCATAGCTTCCATGCAAGGTGCTAGCTTGCCATCGGGGGCAACTTAGGGTTCAGTGTCTTGCCCAAGGACACTTCGGCATGGGATCACCCGGGCCGGGATTCGAACCGCCAACCCTATGATTAGCGGATTAGTGGACAACCCGCTCTACCGACTGAGCCACAGGCTCCCTCGGCTTTTGAAAATAATTAATGAGTATTTAATTAAAATGTATTTTATTTTAGTTTGTTCGTTATTAAAATGTAATTCTAAATTTGAAGATTATGGTGATCTTGTAACATCTAAATAAAACGTGTTAAAAAATGTTATGTCGCTGTTACTATGCGTCACAACCGCCAATGTGCGACACCTGCCAGCGCGCGATGTTATGCGTCACAACTGCCAATGTGAGACACCCGCCAGCGCGCGATGTTATGCGTCACAACCGCTAATGTGCGACACCCGCCAGCGAGCGATTTCTTGAACTTTTCGAATCCCAGGTAGGACAACTATGGAGAATTCAAAGAAGAGAAAAGTGTCTGAAGTAAACAGAACGTTCAATGGTACGTGGACAGATTCATTTGCTTTCACTGCTGACGAGACTGGTTT
>JAFFST010048394.1:0-14930 GCA_022414735.1 Noturus placidus | reverse complement strand
CCCTGGTATGACAATGCTATGCAGCGTCTCGTTCCCTTCTCAAGGAACAAGGTTACATACGTAACCCCGACGTTCCCTTTCAAAGGGAACTTCGACGTTGCATATAGCATAACAGTATGGGAACAAGAATACCCACTCTGTCATACCAAGGGTACGGCCTGTCCAGAAAGTACCCAAGCCCGAGGGCCACTGCAAGACCCTCGAGCCCAGGGTGGAATGAATATATAGGCAGTAATAACGGATGAATGTGTGTGGTGTAGACCACCCTGCAGCCTCACACACATCCTGCAAGGACACCCCTTTGGACAAAGCTTTCGAGGAGGCGACCGCCCTAATGGCATAAGTTCTTATGACCAGAGGCGTGGCGAGACCGCACACCTCGTAAGCCATAGAGATTGCTTCCACTATCCAGTTAGAGATGCGCTGCTTTGACATGGCATCACGCTTACTGTCACCACCAAAGCAGACAAGCAGCTGCTCCGACTTACGCCACTGGCCGGAGTGCTGGACGTAAATACAGAGAGCCCTTACTGGACACAGCAGGTGCATTCTCTTTTGTTCTGGTGTGAGGAGTGGAGGAGGGCAGAAGGCATGCAACACCACAGGGTGGGCAACTGAAGTAGCCACTTTAGGAATATTATCCGGCCTAGGATACAGGAAGGCCTTGGCTAGTCCAGGGACAAAGTCAAGGCAGGAGGGGGCAACAGAGAAAGCTTGTAGATCTCCCATTCGCTTAAGAGATGTCAGGGCCAGCAGAAGAGCCACCTTCAGCGTCAGAAGCTTCTCAGAGGCTGACTCTAAGGGCTCAAACGGGGCCCCTGACAGTCCTTCCAAGACCACAGAAATGTCCCAGAAAGGTATTCGCGGCTTGCAGATGGGTCTTAGCCATCTGACACCATGCATGAAGCTCGGAATTAGAGGATGTTGCCCCACAGAGGCTCCATCAACAGGGGTGTGGCTGGCTGAAATGGCGGCCACGTAAACCCTGATTTTAGAAGGAGCCAACCCTGCTGAGAAACGTTTTCTCTCCTCTCTTTTTAACAGGGTTACAGGTATGCATGGCCTGCAGATGGGCCTCAGTCGTCTGACACCACGCATGCACCTCGACTCCAAGATTCAGCTTTATCTGCTCAGTGTTTACAGGATTGACACTACGCATGTTGGGGATAGAAACTCCCTAGGATTGTAGTAGAATCCTGTAACCCCTAGAAAAGTTGTCCACTGCACCGGAGAAGCATACTTTTCTGGGATTCCATCTGAGCCCCAAGCTCTCTATTTGGGCAACAACAACAACTCAATGTTGAACCGGCTGTTCCCTGGATCGTACTAGTATTAACCAGTCGTCCAGGTAGATTGGCACACAGATGCCCTGGGGTCCCAATGGAGCCAGAGTGACATCCATGCACTTTGTGAAGGAGCAAGAGGATAAAGCTAGCAATATTCCTATGTGTAAATATGCACCTCATAGATCTATCGCCCCAAACTAGTACTCGAACTGAATCTGTGGCATGATATGTTCGAGCGTCAGCCTCTGAACCTGTATGTTCAAAGAGTATGGATCAGATGACGCAGACCTAAAATTGGTCGCATACCTCCACTTTTTTGTGGAACAGGGGCTCTACCGTTTAACATGGTCTCTACCACCTCAGTTGCGCAACCAGAATCTATGAGCTGGTGCCCCTCAGGTGCCAAACCCACAGTTTCCATAGTCCCTATTTCTTTTTTTTTTTGGGGGGGAGGCTCGAATGGGTCACCTAACAGACTTTCCAGGACCACAGAAGGTCCCCGGAAGGTATGCGTGGCCTGCAGATGGGCCTCAGCCGTCTGACACCACGCACGGACCTCGAAGTTAGAGGATGTTGACCCACAGAGGCTCCATCAACAGGGGCAAAGTTGGCCAAAACAGCGGCCAAGTAACCCTGATTGCAGAAGGAGCCCCTCCCACTGAGAAACGTCTTTGTATGAACTCCAGGACTGTAGCTATTGTGCAGTACACTGGGTCTTAACTGACGTTCCTCACACCACAAGCTCTAGGGGCTCAAATAGGGCACCCGACAAACGTTCCAGGACTACAGAAGGTCCCAGGAAGGCATGCGCGGCCTGCAGATGGGCCTCAGCCATCAGACACCACGCATAAACCTCGAAGTTAGAGGAAATGTTGCCCCACAGAGGCTCCCTCAACAGGGGCATGGCTGGCCAAAATGGCAGCCGTGTAATCCTGATTGTAGAAGGAGCCTACCCCGCTGAGAAATGTTCTTGTAGGAGCTCCAGGACTGTAGCTATTGCGCAGTTTACTGGGTCTACAATGGATCCCTGCAGACGGGAATCTCCCAAGGAGTGCCATAGTGCAGGGATATTATCTCTCAGAACCATGTTTGAGTTGGCCAAAAAGTGCTACTAACAAACTGACTTGGCGAACTCTCGCTAGAGCTTGTGGGAGCAGAGAGATGGGGGGAGCAGCAAACATATGTGACCTTGGCCACATATGTGAACTCCAATCCAAAGTCTCCCAAGGTCCAGCTTTATCTGCTCAGTGTTGATAGGATTGACACTACGCCTGTTGGGGATAGAAACGCCCTCATTGTGGTAAAAACCCTGTAACCCCAAGAAAAGTTGTCCACTGCTCCAAGGAAGTATACTTTTCTGAGATTGAACTTGAGCCCCAAGCTATTCATGTGGGAGAGAACAACATCTCGATGTTGAACCGCCAGTTCCCTGGATCATGCTAGAATTAACCAGTCGTCCAGGTAGTTTGGTACACAGATGCCCTGGAGTCCAAATGGAGCCAGAGTGACATCCATGCACTTTGTGAAGGAGTGAGGGGATAAAGCTAGCGATACTCCTATGTGGAAATATTTTATTTCTATCGCCACAAACCAGTTCTCAAACTGAATCTACGGCACGATTTGTTTGAGTGTCAGCCTCTGAACCTGTATGTCCGAAGAGTACGGTTCACATGACGCAGATCTAAACTTGGCCGCATACTCCCACTGTTTTTGTGGAACAGGGAATAAGGGATGTAAACCTCCCTCCCTTCAGGAACGGGGTACATGTTCTATGGCCCCATTGTCCAAAAGAGAACTTACTTCCTGCACTAACATCGGGCTCTGGTCAGTGCTGACTGCTGTGCTGAGCACACATATAAACGGGCGGGAGGGGGGGGGGGTCAAGCTATAAACTGGACCGGGTAACCCTTCTATGATAGACAGAATCCCTGGAGACACATTTGGCAGTAGTTTGCACGCTTCCCGATGGTCTTTTAGTGACGTTAACTATTCCGCAATCTACTGGAGGGAAAGCATCAGGTTTCCGTTACCCTGTGACAGCTCACTGACCAGAGAACACTGAAAGCTTGGGGATGTCTTGGCTAGTGGAGGCACTACAGTAGCACTGGTGGCTATCTGCCCTAACAACCTTATGTCCCCAGATACATCCCTCCATGGCCCCTCAGGACCGCACTTCTTTGCCTGCTTGGCCTTCATGATCATTCTCAAATCAGTCCTAGTAGCAGACCGTGACTGTGGCCGCCCGGTTCCCCTGGCTGTCTGCGGGGGTTGGCGGGCTGCCATACTTGCCTTCTGGGTCTCCCTCACACTAGTGCTGGCCCAGGCCCCACTCGTGGATGCCTGGGTGAGCTCGACACAACATGGAAGGAACTGGCTTTCTTTGAATGCCGCCATATGTCGAGCTCACTCAGCAGGGCTGCTTGCTAGGCCTGCTTCTTTATTTACATGGCTTGGATGCAAGCTGGCCCCCGTAATTCCCTGCCGTCTGTGGAGAGAGGTAGCTCGCAAGTGCCTCCTCCACCTTAAGCATAGCTAAATAGCCATGCCATTCATCCCCACAATGGCTGAATAATCAAACATTGTGGGGTTATGAATATGGCTTATGGTTTACCCCAGAAGCTTGAGATTTTGTCATGAACTTCTGGAAGACAGGGGAGTTTCTGCAGTGTGAGGGATTTGCTTTCACTGGGTAATCACTTCATGCAGCTCTTTATATGCTGCTCTCAGTTTTTAACACAACCGTCCAACTCCTCGGAGTCAGAGAGATATTACTACCCTTTTGGCTTTCCACAGCGGGAGGAGGAGTTGCAACGCGAGCTCCAAAATCCAGCAGAGAGCCGAACCCGGAAGACAGAGCAAGAGATGGAGCAGCGCTTTTCTTTGGCTCCTCTTCGGGATCCATAATAGATCCCCCGAACCTGAGCCGGCTGGCTGCCCTGCAGCGGCCAGTCCAGATCCGCGAGGCTCTGAAACCCAACTCCCTTCGGACCTGGAGAGAGCGGTCCGAGAGCGCAGTTGCCTAATTGTAAAATGTAGATAATGCTGACAGTTAGACCCCCCGAGGGCTGCTCTAGCATGCACTGCGCCCAAACAATTCACGCAGAAAGTGTGTCCGTCTCCTCCCATGATGAAACGGGAGCAAGGCGGAACACACTTCTTGAAATCTCTTTTGCTCATTTTTTCATTCTCTACTCTTTCTTTTTCTAAAAAATGGGATAGAAAAGATGAGATATTGAGGAAATATAGAATAGAAATGAAGCGTTTCTTTTTCTTTGTGTGTTTCTCACACACACAACAGACATGCAGTCATTCGCTGAAGATAATAAGGCTGTTGGCGTGGTTCACAGGTGCCATATATATATCATGCGACACGCTTAATTGCCACGTCACCTGATCATGGAAGGCCTATAAGTAGAGGCATGATTTTACACAAGCTTCAGATACCGGTTAAGCGCAAGGCGTTCCCATACTGTTATGCTATATGCAACGTCGAAGCTCCCTTTGGAAGGGAACAGCCATAATTATAAAATGTTTTTCATTAAAAATAGCACAATAATAATTGAATTATGTATAGTAATTTAAAAAAGTAAGGAAATTTGTTGGCTTTTTTGACAAGCAAACATTTGATTGCCTTTGAAAGAGTGCCTAAAATATATTTAAAGGAAAAAAAGTATATATATATATATATATATATATATATATATATATATATATATATATATATATGTGTGTGTGTGTGTGTGTGTGTGTGTGTGTGTGTGTGTATGTATATTTGAACAAATCCACAAGGACAATTCGCCTTTTCAATCATTTATTCAACAGAAATGTGAATAGATGTAATATTCTTCTGTGGAAAAAGTAAGTACACCCTTGGCCTCAGAAGCTAGTATTGCCCCCTTTAGCAGAAATTTTCTTTTTGTAAGAGTTTTGCATAAAAGTCCACCAGGCTTACTGGAATTTTTGACCACTCTTCCATGCAATATTCGGTCAGTTGCAAGATGTTTGAGGGGTTTCTTGGATTTACTTCCCCCCACAACATTTCAATGAGATTCAAATCTGGCCTTTGACTATTCCATAACCCTGCATTTTTTTCCTTTTGATCCATTCCTGGGTGGATTTGCTAGTGTGCTTAGGATCGTGTAACAATTGTATTAATAGGCACTGTTTCAAAGAGGATCAAATGTATGTTTGTCCATATATGTAAAAAAAAAGCCAACTATTTCCATGAGATGTACTTATTTTTTTCAAATGACTGAATATTTATTATATATTATAAAATATATGTATTATAAAATATATATATATTATAAAAAATATCTATTTTTTGCATAACTAGCATTTAAAATGTTCAAGCCTCCAATGTATTTAAACACTTTTCCAATATCCATAATACCGTTAATAGTCAGGGATATTGGAAAAGTGTTCAGAAACATTGGCGGCCTAATAGAAAAAGGACCAACACTGTTGGAGAAAGATGGCTGACTTGTAGTCATTAACAATAAAACAGAAATATTATTGTCATTTAGTGCACATACAGTGCTGCTTGAAAGCTTTTGAACCCTTTAGAATTTTGTATATTTCTTCATAAATATGGCCTAAAACATCATCAGATCTTCACACAAATCCTAAAAGTAGATAACAAGAACCCAGTTAAACAAAAGAGACAAAAAATTATACTTGATCATTTATTTATTGAGAACATTGATCCAATATTACGTTTTTGTGAGTGACAAGTACATGAACTAAAATTAGCAGTTAATTTTAATGTGAAATTAGTCAGGTGTTTTCAACCAATAGGATGACAATCAGGTGTGAGTGCCCCATTTTATTTAAAGAACAGGGATCTTTACAGCACATGTTTGTGGAATTGTGTCATGGGTGGCTACTCAGAGCTGAAGCAGGGCAGAACATAGACACACAGGAGGCAGACATGGGGAAATGTGCTCTTTTATTTGTTAATAAAAGTCAGTGTGTGGAGGTGAGGGGTGCATGAGTGAAGTGTGCAGGGTGTGACCTTCTTGGCATGGAACGCAGCGTGTGGGTTGCAGCAGCGCCGAGGGGTGCCCAGAGTGACGAGAGTGGAGCTTGAATGCTGGCAGGGAAGCTGGGAAGCATTGTCTTGTCTGCTTCTGTGTGAGAGAGAGAGAGAGCCGTGTAACTCTCCTTAGTAATGTCGACGTTGCTTACCTCCGCATACCTGGATGCACCCTTTTATACTCTCCTGTCTCCTCCAGGAGGATGAAGAGCAGCTGCTCCACTTATTAGCTGCCAGCTGCATGTGTTTCTCTTGCCCCACTTCGTAGCCATGTGCTTCCGTGCTATCCCAAACACATCAGCACCCTGCCGGAAGTTGTGTGAGGAGTGCGTTATATTTGCAGGCTTTCTGTCACACATGGCTTGAACATCAGAGGTTTCTGAGGGCCTCAGGGAAAGAGTTGTTGATACTCATCAGGCTGCAAAAGATTACAAAACCATCTCGAAAGATTTTGGACTCCACCAATCCAAAATTAGACAAATTGTGTACAAATGTAGGAAATACAAGACCATTGTTCCCCTCCCCAGGAGTGGCTGACCAACAAAGATCATAACACAGAGGAAAGGTCACAAAGGAACACAGGATAATTTTTAAGCAGCTAAAGGCCTATCTTACATTGGGTAGTATTAATGTTCATGAGTCCACCATCAGGAGAACACTGAACAACAATAATTTACATGGCAGGGTTGCAAGTAGAAAGCCACTGCTCTCCAAAAAGTACACTGCCCTCTGTCTGCATTTGCTAAAGATCACATGGACAAGTCGGAAGGCTATTGGAAAAACGTTTTGTGGACAGACAAGACCAAAATAAAACTTTTTGGTTTAAATGAGAAGTATTATGTTTGGAAAAAGAAAAACATGCATTCAAACATTATCCCATCTTTGAAACATGCTGGCGGTAGTATCTTTCTTTGGACCTGTTTTGCTGCATCTGGGCCTGGACGGCTTGCCATCATTGATGGAACAATGAATTCTGAAGTATTCCAGCAAATTCTAAAAGAAAATATCAGGATATCTGTTTATGAACTGAATCTGAAGAGAACGTGAGTCATGCAGCAAGACAACAACCCCAAGCACACAAGTTGTTCTACCAAAGAATGGTTAAAGAAGAATAAAGTTAATGTTTTGGAATGACCAAGTCAATGTCCTGACTTTAATCCAATAGAAATGTTGTGGATGTATTTGAATAGCAGTTCATTGAGGAAACCCACCAACATCCTAAGGATGATGCTGGGGAATGGGCTAAAATTATTCCAAGCCTATGTGCAGGACTGAAAACAGTTACTGGAAACATTTAGTTGCAGTTATATTGATGTACAAAGAGTTCACACCAGATCCGATTAATAAATAAACATCTATTAGTTATTCCGTCTAAATAAGGGGTGTCAAACGTACGGCCCGCGGGCCTGGTTGGGCCCGCCAATGGGTTCAATCCAGCCCGCAGGATAAATATGAAGGTGAAAAATTGCAATGAGACATGAACTAGAATTTTTTAAATAAACTGCTAAAATAAAATCCTAAATTGTCCGCTAGGGGCGCACTGTTTTAGACATGGAGCAGTTGAAAGAAGAAGAAGAAGAATAAAAACAATGCTGAGATAGACATAGCTAATGTTCAGTGATTACTACGATACATCTACTTACTTTTTTACTCGTCTTTACACCCTCTTTAGCCAAAGTGTCTTGTCAAAAAGGAGAAAAGTGGATACTGAGTGTAGAGTTTTCCAAGAAAAATGGACAGCTTCCTATTTATTCACAGAGGTGAATGGGAAACCTGTGTGCTCGGTGTGTATGCAACACGTGTCGGTGTTTAAGGAATATAATATTTGGCGCCACTATGAGACTCAGCATGGTGAAAAATACGACAGCCTGCAAGGACAACTGAGACGAGAGAAGATAAATGAGTTGCTAGTGGGTTTGAAGAAACAGCAGTCTGTTTTCACTCGGAGCCGAGTGGTCAGTGATGCAGCAGTAAAAGCCAGCTACATAATTGCTAACGAAATAGCATTAGAATCAAAGCCGTATTACGAAGGGGAGTTCATCAAAACATGCATGCTGAAGGCTGCAGAACTCGTATGTCCTGAGAAGCGACAAGCTTTTACAACATCAGCCTGACGAGGAATACTATTGCAGAGAGGATTTCAGAACTATCCACAGATTTGGACAGCCAACTGAAACACAAAGTCAAGTCATTTCTTGCATTTTCTGTTGCAATTGATGAGAGCACTGACATTACAGACGTTGCTCAACTGGCTATATTTATTCGTGGAGTTGATGAGACATTGGCCGTCACAGAGGAGTTCCTTGAGTTGGTGCCTATGATGGACACCACAACAGCAGAGGACATTTTCAGCTCTCGCGTTTGTGTGCTGGACAAAGTCGGAGTAGACTGGTTGCGTGCTGTCAGCTTGGCTACAGATGGCGCGCCATCAATGATCAGAAAAAAAGCAGGCATTGTGACAAAATTCAGAGAGAAAGTACAAGCCGCAAATGGAGGAGATGCTTTTTGGACATTTCAATGTATTTTGCACCAGGAGGCATTGTGTTACAAGTCATTAAAAATGGATCAGGTCATGGAGGTGGTTGTTCGAACTGTTAAATTTATCCGAGCCAGAGGTCTGAATCATTGTCAGTTTGACTGCCTTCTCAGTGACAATAAAATTACCCATGGCCTGCCATACCACACTGAAGTAAGATGGTTAAGCCGAGGCGCTGTGCTGAAGCGTTTCTTTGAGCAAAGAGAGGAAATTGGGCAGTTTATGGAGACAAAAGGAAAGCCAGTGATGGAATTACAATCTCTGGAATGGCTGCAGGACCTTGCATTTATGGTGGATATTACAGAGCACCTCAATAATTTGAACAAAATGTTGCAAGGCTGTAAAAACGTTGTAACACAGTATTATGACAGCATACGTGTGTTCAAGTTGAAGCTGACTTTGTGGGAGACACAGCTGGCATGTGGTAACCCTGCTCATTTCCCCTGTCTAAGAGATGTAAGTGCGACTGTCATTAATGCTTTGGGAGTTTGAAAAATGGATTCAGGTCTTTGGTGAACTCAAGACAGAATTTGCAGTTTTTTGCTCACCTTTCACAGTCAAAGCTTCTTTTGTGCATGTTTGGGACTACCTACCTTTGTGAACAGGTATTCTCTGTAATGAACATCAATAAAACAAAACTGCGCTCAAGGCTCACACACCTAAATGACATTCTGAAACTGGCTGCTACTCAGGACCTGACGCCTGACACTGATACACTTGTGCAGGAGCAAAAACAAAGTAGTCTAAACTGGACTAATTCTTGTAAAATGCTACATCAGAAATATTTTGCACTCAAAAAATATACTTCTGTGAAAATTAATCCTTGCTGTAATAATAGCTAAAAATTGTGCAATTTGTTAGTCACCAGCTTTACTACAAAAGAGTTTGGTCATAAAGTTTATGTATGCATTTTTTATGTATGTTTCATGTATAAATCTTATAATTTCAGGCCGGGTGATCTTTCTTATACATTTAAAATGGCCACCACTTTGATTTGTTAGATGTGGGGAGTCAATTTAAGTTTTGATAATTATTACACATGTGGAAAATGGAGTAAAAATAATTCCTATATCTTGATAAGTTGATTTAATCTTAAAATGCAATAGGCTACCATATTTTTCAGTTCTAAATACCTGTGAGTTAAAGTTTTGTGCCTTTGTACAAGCACTGTGATCAGTTGTAATGCACACATGTAAATGATAAACTGAAGCAAATTGCACGTATTTCTTGAGAAATCTGAAGTTGTTCATAACATGTTTTGTAAAAGGATAGTTAATTAAATTAAAAAATATCCTAATGTAATTGTACTTCTTTCCACTAAAACAAAGGGGAAAACATGAATTTATTGTTTTTTATAGCTATGATGAGCTGTGCTATGATTTTAATGGTCCGGCCCACTTGGCATCAAATTAGGCTGTATGCGGCCCCTGAACTAAAATGAGTTTGGCACCCCTGGTCTAAACAGTTCACAATGAAGATCCATCACTAATTGACATAATATATAATGCATTCTCCTGAGATTATGTGGTTCCTCATGAAGAGGTCAGGTCCTATTTTTAGCTCTGAATACATACGCACAATTTTTTAAATGACAATATTTGTTTGCCATAAAAGAAGCAAATATCCGTGCATTTTACTTTTTTTTTTCTCTACAACAGATTCAAAATTAAGCTTGGAGATATTATTAAATCCCAGTACAATGATGAGGTGAGTATTACCTCCATTTTACTAACCCTTGTTTTGTTGAACATTATGCCCAAGTTAAACAGTGGGTGTAAAATCCTAACGTGTAACAAGACAAGACATAGATTTGGATTAGGCACTAGTGACTACTACTGCTTCTGTTGAGATTCTGAGGTTTGGAAGCAGTGGTCACTGCTTTTCCATAAGGCAACAGGACTGGCTCAGAAGAGCTGCCAGAATCAAAAGTGGCGGAAGGCAGCATGTCAGCTCTTTTTAAGTTGTTGGTCACATGACAACACCAAAATGGATGTAGCATGTCCAGACTGTATTCATACTTCATACAACAGCCAAGCAGTAGGTACTGAATCAAATGCAGTAGGTGCGCAGCGATTTTGAATGCATCCAGTGTCACATGGAAGCAATTTCTGGGCAAACACAGTGCAATGGATAAATCTACACAAGTCACCTTGGTGGTGTCCACAATAACTATGGAGATACCACCAGTTGTGAACCAACTGTGTTGGATTCAGATTGGTGGCCAGCTCAGATTGATGGCCTGAAGCTCCATGAAGGCCTTCCAGACCTGTGAAAGGTACTGGGTTCCTCGGTCAGAGACCATGTCTTCAGGAAGAACAAACGATGTAAGACATGTTGAAAATAAGCCTCTAAAGTGTTGAAAAATAAGCCTCTAAAGGCAGTGGGGAGCCCAAGAAGAGGGCTCAGCCAACATCCTTTAGAAAAATGATCGACTACTGCCAGTATGGTGGTAACTTTCTTGCTAAGGGAGGCCTGTGACAAAATCCATTTACAATACATGACATTTATGGCATTTGTCAGACACCCTTATCCAGAGTGACTTACATTTCTCATTTATAAAAATGAGCAGTTGAGGGATAAGAGCCCTGCTCAAGGGCCCAGCAGGTGTGGCTGGCTGAAAAAAAAAAACTTGGTATGAAAATTTTAAGAAGACATTTTGCTTAAAAGTGTTAATTTTCCCTATATTCACATACTTTTGGGACACTCTGTATAATGATTGGTAAATGAAAACCATAGCTTCATTGCAGTAAATTGTCTTTCTATATTGCAGTGGTTTTCTCTAAATGATGTGAAACATGGCCGTCTACATCTGGTTCTCGAGTGGTTGCCCACAGTAACGCAAACAGACAAACTACAGCAGGCATGTACTAATGAATGCGTAGCTAAATGAAATTTGTCCAGTCTGACTTGTTAAGGAATGTGTACAGTGGTGCTTGAAGTTTGTGAAGCCTTTAGAATTTTCTATATTTCTGCATAAATATAAGCTAAATATTAGAGTTCTAAAAGTAGACAAAGAGAATCAAATTAAACAAATGAGACAAAAATAATATATGTAAAGTTTGTAATTGAATTCATTTTTAATCAGGTGCTGCAGATGCAAAGTTCCCAGTCAAACCAGAATAAAACTGTCCCTTCATCCGCCCTGCTGTTTATCCTTATTGAGAGAGCACATGCACTGCCTGTGAGTTTTATACACACACACACACACACACACACACATGTATTCTATATGTAATTGCTTATGTATTTTTTGTGTATGCATCTGTAGTTGAAGAAGAGTGGGAAGGAACCTAAAGTTGGAGCTGAACTTGTGCTTGAAGGAACCTCTTACAAAACAAAGGCAAAGAATTTATTAAAATAATTATATATTCTCTATTATTCTCCAAACACACACACACACACACACACACACACACACAAACATAACATGTCGACATGTATGTATTTACAGTCGGTCCGTAAGTATTTGCACAGTGATGCCGTTTTTGTGATTTTGCTTCTGTACACCAAAACAATGGTTTTGAAAGGAAGCGATCAAAATGTGATTGAAGTGTAGACTTTCGGCTTTAATTCAATGGATTTAACTAAATTATTGCATTAACCATTTAGGAATTACAACCATTTATTTTACATAAATGGTAAAGAAACTACTGCATGTTTTAAGGGACCATAAATAATTTGACAAACTAATATAATCATAGATTACATTCAAATGATTAAAATTATTTTTAATACTTGTTTGCAAATCCTTTTCAGTCAATGACTGCCTGAAGTCTGGAGCCCATAGACATTACCAGAAGCTCAGTTTCTGGCCAGTTCCCTGGCAATGCTTTGAGCAGCCAACTGTCCAGTTAGTTCTGGTCCCTTATATAAAAAGTGTTGTAATTCCTATACCATTTGCCTGATTTGGATGTAACCTCAATATATGTATATACCCTGAATGTCTGCACTTTCAGCCCATGTTTATTATTTAATTTCCACTCCAATATACTGTGGTCGACAGTATAACAGTAAACTTTGTCAATGTCGAAATCTTTATGCCCGGACTTTATTCAGTTCAATAACATTTTTATTTATATAGCACTTTTAACAGAGGACATTGTCACAAAGCAGCTTTACTGAAATCCAGATACGAATTTAGATTTAAATCCCTAACGAGCAAGCTAAAGGTGACAATGGCAATTAAAAACTCCCTGACGCAACATGAGAAAGAAATCTTGAGAGTAACCAGACACCAATAGGATCCCATCTGTTTCAGGGTGACACCAGGTTATGGTCCAATTATGAGTCATATTGGATACTATAACGTCAAACAACACTGAATTTGTTGAAAGTATGAGCATCAGAGGCATTGTTATTTTATTTTATAAGCATTTTTAACTTTGGGTTAAAATCTATAGTATCCAAGTGAAGTTATCCACTGAATAATGAAAGTGAGACCATACAAAGCAAACTTTTGGCTATCCAAGTGAGAATATTCACAGCAATCAGACAGCAATCTTACAGCAAACTTCAGGTTATCCATATGGGCTAGCACTACATTAAAGTATATTCTCAACTGCTCTCTTTTTTTTTTTTCATAGGTGTGTGACCGCTCAACATCCCCTCAGTTTCATGAAGCATTTCATTTCCTGGTTCAAGACCCCAATAAAGACATGCTTGTTATTAAAGTAAGGATTTATATGTATTTAAATGTAAATAATTCATCTGGTAAGGATTTTACAGTTTGTAACCTATTAACCTTTTCTTTATAGCTCTCTAGTGGGTGGGATCAGCCACTGGGTTCCTTGGTTCTACCAATTAGAGAACTTCTATCTCAGCCAGAGCTTATGCTTGACCAGTGGCTAAGCTTAGATGGAGCTTTAGCTGAGAGTCAGATTCTACTGAGGGCAGAACTCAAGGTATGAAATATCACACAATTTTTCAATTCAATTCAATTTTATTTGTATAGCGCTTTTTACAACAGTCATTGTCTCAAAGCAGCTTTACAGGAATATAAACTCAGTATACACATAGTAAAGGTGAGAAATTATCCCAACTGAGCAAGCCACTGAGTGGCGACAATGGCAAGGAAAAACTCCATATGATGTTTAAGAGGAATAAACCTTGAGAGGAACCAGACTCAGAAGGGAACCCATCCTCATTTGGGTAACAACGGATATTCTTAAAGAGATAATGCAGGTCCGGAGAGCAGAAAGGACCAGGATCTCCAACATCTCCATAAACTCATGTGTAGCTCGGCAGAAGGAGAGAGGGAGAGAAAAGATTGTTAAGACTGGGAATTAGCATAATGGAAAGTCTAGTCAGGGTAGGCTAGAGTGAATAAATACGTTTTAAGCCTAGACTTAAATACTGAGACTGTGTCTGAGTCCCAAACACTAAATGGAAGACTGTTCCATAACTGTGGAGCTCTATGGGTGAAAGCTCTTCCCACTGCCGTTGCCTTCACTATTCGCGGTACAGTCAAATAACCTGCATCTGTGGATCTAAGTGGGCGTGGCGGATCATAGAAGATCAAAAGATCGCTTAAATACTGTGGCGCAAGACCTTTTAGTGCTTTATAGGTTAATAATAGTATTTTAAAATCAAGTCGAGATTTAACTGGGAGCCAATGCAGTTTGGATAAGATCGGGGTGATGTGGTCATATTTCTAGGTTCTAGTTAGGACTCTAGCATCTGCATTCTGGACTAGCTGGAGTTTTTTTATGTTTCCATTGGAACATCCAGACAGTACGGCATTACAATAATCTAGTCTAGAGGTAACGAAAGCATGAATTAATATTTCTGCATCATGTAGTGATAATATATTTGTTATCTTAGAAATATTTCTGAGATGAAAGAAGGCTAGCCTAGTAATACTATCTACATGAGCATCAAATGATAGACTGGAGTCAATAATACTGCTGCACATGATGAAACAGAAAGTCCATCCAGAGTAACCATGTGATCAGAAAGATTATTCCTAGCTACAGGTGATCCTAACAAAAGTATTTCCGTCTTTTTTATTTTTTTTTTTTTTGTAATAACAATTTTTATTGATTCTCATACACTTTTCAGAGTACAACAAGATATA